>JAOUZG010008446.1:2889479-2906968 GCA_026289955.1 Argiope argentata
TATATATATATATATATATATATATATATATATATATATAAAACCCATATCATAATCATATTACACGAGTATTGATCCTTACTGGATTCTGACATATCCAGTGACTTGCTGGAATCGAACCTGTATCAGAATGCTTAGAAAACTATAATTCCGTCTATTTATTCATGCTAATGTGCAAAGAGTCAAAATCACTATCTGTACTTCCTTTAGCTTTTTATGGGCAGAACAGCTTAATTTTGTACTACTAGTGGATGCTACGTTTTGCTCTTATAAAATAACTTTTCTGTTGTTGTTGTTGCTTCTAATGACATTCGCCGCGGAAAAGCTCGCTGATACATCTGCGATTTTAAGCCGAGATGAGCGTTTCTTGTTTTGAAGTTGTACCGACTAGGGCCTAGCGCACGACTTAGCTACTCACACATCACATTCGGTTTTACAACTCCTTTTTACGGGGAGGGGGGGACACATTCACACACCTTATAGATTGAACACAGAAGAACAACCATGTCCGAACCGGGACTCGGACCTGAGACCCCCGCTCACGGGGAAGATGCGCTACCCCTATGCAGGAAGGCCGGCATAACTTTTCTTATGATCTTGAAAGGTAATTTTTTAAAATCTCGCATTCATTTCTGATTAAAATAATCTAAACTAACTTAATAAATCTTTTTGACTCTGCTAAAAAAATGAAATTTCCTTTACTTGTGATAAATTAGTTTCAAAGTCCTTTTCTATTTTTTTTGAAAAAGTTTTACTTACTTTGAATTCAAATAAATAAATAAAATCCATCGACAGATGGTTTAAGAAACCGAATGACAGTTTAAGCTAAGCTATTTAAGAAAATAAAATATTCATGGCAAAAACACTTAAGAAATGACAGGAAACTACCTTACTAGCGCGAGTGTCGATAATCAAAATTATATTCGAAAAATAAACTTTGGAAGCCATTGCAAAAATTTTCAAATGCATAAAAGAGCCGTTGGCTGTGAAATATCGCCAACATTTGCGAAACTGCGTGGTACTTTTTTTCTCCCAAGAACTAAATAAAGCATTGAAAGAATTGTTTGCACTCGAAGAAGTTGAAATTTTATACAGTGATTAGGCATTTATTTCGATTTAGTGACGAGGACAGAATAAAATGAATGCACCAGATATCGTAAAAGATTTTTGAAATGATTGAAAGAAATTCTTCACATTTCTTTTCATTCTTGCTCTATTGATTCACTTTTATTTCATACATTAGAATAATATTTATTTTTAGTCTCACGTCTCTGATTCTTATTTTAAATCAGATTTAAAGGTCTGCACTATATTATCTCAAACCACCTTGCTCAGATTTTTATAAGTCTATTTCTTTCACTGAAATAATCGAATTTTATCACAGCATTTTATTTTTTTATCCTTTTTTTATATCTGTTGAATAATGTATAAAAAGGACTAAAGATAAGGATAGTTAAATTTATCAAGACGACCAAATTTTGGAGACCCCTTTGATTTTGGAAAATTGTTCTGAATTAGTTGACACTTATATGAACCTTAGGAAAAACAGGAATTGCAGTAATGAATGAATTGTCTTGCAAAATCATTAATTGGCAAAAACCCTCAAAGGATTGCCTCAAGGCTTCAACCATTCCACTAAGTTACGGAAAAAACAGTAATTTCCGTTCATTAGAATTTAATTTTCTATTTGAATTTTTTTTACAATATTTCTAAAGAATTACTTTTTTTTGGAAATTCGCTATGAATATATTACACGTTTTTTAAAAAAATCAACAAGTTAATGCATCTCCTTTTCTTGAATGGGAGAATATTTTAATAGATATTAAAAACTGAGGGTAAGTTTACTATATTTATTGAAAATTTGATTGAGTATTCTTATATAATCATGTTCAAGTTGTGAATAACTGTTTGTAGGAATATAGCTGTAATATGGCAGAAATCGTAATGATACTTTCAGTCAAAAAGTTTATAACAATATAAAACCGAATATAAAAATAAGAAAAAAATGTTGCGGAATTTAATTGAAAAAAGGGTTTTAATAGAGTATTGGTTACTGCAAGAATATTCTTACTTTTTAGCAATGTTATATTATTTATTATCATTACAACTAAACATTCCTTTGGATGGAGTTTTATACTGCACGAGAATTTTTGTTTTTAATTTAAGGGAAATTGTTTACATAAAAACTAGAAATACATGATATTCACAGAATTTTTTTTACAGTGATGGAAAATATTTCATGGTATTACTGTTGTAAAATGCATTTAGTGAATTTTAAAAAAGTAGTGTTTATGTTTTATTTCTGTAAGATCCTCAGCAAAATTTTAAACAAGTTACAAAATCAAATTACTCTCTGAATGAATCTTTCTAGATGAGGCAAAGATAATTCTATGAAGAAATCAGCTATTGTAAATACAGAAATTAATTAATGGTTATATGATCTATTGCTATTTTCAATTAACTCATTACATAAATTTGCAAAAACATAATATATATTTCTCTATATTAAAGGAAGTGAGCAAATTCATTCCATTCTATGGATCGGCAGTCTTAATTTAAGATAAGAGAGATTATTTAAGAGATAATGAGATTTCTCATGGTGATTTTGACTGTATTTGTTAATTATCCTTGATTGGGTCTTACCTCTTCTAGTGTTAATAGAAAATTTCTAATTCTAGATAAAAATAAGAAATTTCTAATGGGTAATTGCTGATCTTTTCATTGAAAGTAGTATAGATAATGCACTAGCAGATTTTCTTTCCTGTATACGTAAAAAGAATTTCAGTCCTCGTTCGTAGCTAATTTAATGAATATTTAATCACACGACAGATAGTTTTACTAACCGGTTTCATTATATAATCACTTGAATAATGAGTGAGTTTATTGCTAATGACTTAAGGGAACAATAAGAAACACCACATGAGACCGAAAGGGAAAATATCTAATTTTCAAATGATTAAAGATGAAAAACATTCCCTAATCTTTAACAAAAGTTTCATAAAAAGGAAAAATTCAAAGAATATTTTAAATTTTATAAATTTCAAGTTTAAAAGTTCGGGCATAAGATGCTAGCAGGAGGAAAAATATATTTGACATTAAGATTTATTGGAAGTATTCGTTAATGCTTCTGTAGAAAACTTCCGACAATTTCCAGAAGACTTCTGCTTTCAACTATCTTTTCGCTTGCCGAGAAAACAAATTATAGTACATGAAATCCGCCCTGATAATTTGAAACATTTCTTTCTGAAATACTTTTCATTTCATAATTATATTGAGTGAGACACATATTATTATCCACTTATAAATGACATTTAAAAAAGCCAGGAACGTTTTTTAACCACGTAATAATGCATTAAACCACGTTATAAGGCCTTTTGCAGTATCAAATGCTTGTCGTTTAACGGTGGTTTCATTTTTAAAGACCAATATTCTTTTTTGTGTTACCGTTTTGACTTACTGAGATTAAGCTCAATTGTACTTTAAGCTACATTTGATTTTTTCTTAATTTGGTTACTAGTCTTTGACAATAAATTGACCATTGGAATAACGTAATTTTGAACGAAATTGAAAAATCCCCGATAAATGTTTCTTTATACATTTTATTCTTGTATATTAAAAACAGATAAAGAAAATATTTAAATCATCAAATAATTTGCCAGATTTTGATTAATATTCTCATTTTAGACATCCCTCAACCTACAAAAACCGACGACTGAGTTCTGAGTGTCATGCATCTGTGAGCAGGTTAACTAAACCTAAATGGATAAAAATTGTTGCATTCTTGTCAGAAAATTGCATATTTCTATTTAAAGTTAGTCAAAATTTCTCTACAAATCTGTTGATAAACAATAATAGTGCAAGTGAAACTCAAGATGCAAATCTCAAAAATGACAACAAATCAATACATAACATTTATAGTACGGTTTGAGTGAAATTTTTAGATTTATGGCAGATTCTGCTAGAAATTTTTGAATTAGCCGACAATCTCTCGTATTGATCTATGCTCGTGTATTTGAATGTTCAACCCAAAAACACACAAACCTAGGTGTTTGGGTTTTAGTAATAATTTTTAAAAAAATAGTTGTAGATTTTTGCTCTACTTTGGAATAAAACATTCGAAGATAGATTGATACACAATTTAATGACCCATGTGTATGTAAACATGATAACTCATAAATTGCTCTAATTATCACAATTTGGAATTATCTCTGTGGACCTGTTTTGAATTAAAACGGCCACAGAGAAGTTCAAAATTCATGCTTGATCTTTCATCATATTATGAGGTTACATTCCTAACGTGCCGTATTTTGTAATTTAGAATAAAAATCAAATTTAAAACTTTGGATAATATATAATTTTCTATATTTCTGCAATATACCATATTGAGATTCTAAATCTTTGTGTGAGTAGTCTGATAATGATAATGATAAAGATCAACGGATTTCAATAAAATCAATTGTCTTGAGGAAATTCTGAAATATTTATTATAATTATGTTAAATAAGACATTAAACCTTATTCGTTAATAAAAAGCAATCAGATAATGAAAAATTAAAAGCTTTTGATCTGGCTGAAAATTATCTGAAAAGAGGAACAGAGTATTACTGTGTTTGTTAAGCGGGATTAATGAAAATAAAAAATAAAAAAACTGCTGCCCTCATACTATTTAATGAGAAAATACAATATTTTGCTTAATTTAATTTATTATAAATTTTTGATTTTTCTTCTGAAACGAAATGCGCTAGTTGAGAAACATTTGCCAAGGGTTGCAGATCTAATATTCAGATTTCCTCAAAATTAATTGCCCATGAACTTTCTCATAATAGAATTTGGGCCTATGCTATCTTTTATTCTCTTTTAATATTCTTATTTATTTATTAAAATTATTCTCCTCATCTCAAAACTCTCTTTGTCTCAAAACACCCATTTTTTGGAATTATCTCTGGATGCCTCTGAAATTGATAACTTAGAGATATATCAAGCTATGCGAATTAAAATTACTACTAAAACTGTCGATCTAAGTCAAATTTTGGATACAATCGGTGAATAGAAGAGTTTTGAAAACACACAATAGAAGAGAAAGTACTTTAAGCGATTTTAGAAAATTATTGTATCACAAAATATCGATTGTTCCCTTTCGCAAAAATAGTTATTTTTTTATCACGACTTACTTAATCCAGTTTATTACATATTTGGACAATCTTTTTCCTTTCAGAGGAATAAACCATGCTTGAAATTTGAAGTAGATGATCTTTTTTTTTCTAATAACCCCATAATATATTAAATCAGAAACCCAAACTAATTTTATTCTGGAAATATCTTATATAAAAACGATGAGTTTTCAAGAAAAGGAATATATGTTTCTAGTAATATTTAATAATAAAGTATGTCCATGAATCCTCATTAAATTTTCTTCTTATAATTAATTAGTGTTAGAACAACTATAAAATATATGCACAAAAAAGGATGCAATTTTCTATGAATTTTACAATTATATGTTGTGTATTGTATTACTTTTATTGATGAAAACAAAATTTAATCTTTTGAGTTAATGAGCAACATGTATTTGAAAAAAAGATGAAAATGAAATTCTATTCCTTCTGAGACAAGCAGGAGAATTTGGAAGGTCTAAGTGTTTCTCTCGCAAATGTATCGAACCCTGGGATAGGACGATTTCGAAAAAAAAAAAAAAGTGATTTTATTCATTTTGTTAAGCTCCAAAGTTGATTAACCTGCTACTTACATCTCTTCAACAAAGGCTAGCTATTACAATACTTTTATTCTAGCTTTTGATACCGTGTCAAAATAAATCTCACAACATTGTTGAAATGCCTGACACTTTCATTGAAGTTTCTGTTAATGTCATAAATTTTATGGCTTTTATTTACAGGACACAAATTTCAACTTTATAGTAAGAACTCTTATTATTATCCTGAAAAACTTGCATTTGTTGATTTAAATTTTCTTGTTGTTCTTTATGTTACCCTTTCCACTAATACAGCTTTCAAAGGGGAGTTTGTTAAAATATTATCGTTTTGTCCATGTGGCTTACAGTATGGTGCGAAACAATTTATTGGTCAAGCAGATCAGTAAAATTTCATAAAACAATGCGTATAAACCAACTCCAATTCAAAAATAGTAAAAAAAAAATCATTTGATGCAAAATGACGAAATCGTTAAATTACTCTGCTATCTTACCCTGTATAGCATGGTTTAAATACTTCATTTCTTTGATTTAACTGGAATAAGATATCAATAAGAAGCGATTGTAGCAAACATGTTGTTTAAAATAGTCATGTTTAGTAAGGAATAATTAAATATCTTCCTGCTATTCAATACGATCATGCATTGATGATTTCAAAAATTATAATATATCAGAAAAACATGCAAGAACATCATCTAAAAACAACAAATTTTCTGCGGCATAATTCAATACAATTTTGTTTCACTGTACGAATTATTAGTCTCTATATGTTTGGAGCATTAAATGTCAGCGAAAATTGATAATTCAGTAATGTGAGGATAAACTATATTAGTTTTTGTCATGAAATATTTGCGTCAGTTTATAGAGTCTTTTTCCACAGAAATATAAGATCTTGCTACGTAATGCCATTATAAATACTTTTTTTTTATCTCATTCAAATTTAAGATCAGGAGGTTAAGTACCTTGTGTTTGAGCGCTCCGTCCCGCCTCTCGCAAATCCGCGTATATGTGCTAGAGCATAAATATGCTAGAACCGATTATTTTTACCTTTTATGAGTCACATTATTTGTCATGTTTGTTCTCATATATGTAATGGCAAAAAAAAAAATCACTTAGTATTCGTATTATCATTTCATAACCAATAACATGTTTTTATTTGTTTTATGTCTCTATGAATAAACATCTACAGAGGGTTTTATTTTTAAATCTATTTTTCTCCCAAAAAATGGAGAAATATCTGTTGAATATAGCAAATAAAATTTGAAAAGCGCAATTCTAGAACGAAAATAGAACAAAAAATATTCCAGGACAATAAAGTTCTCTTGCCATTTATTGTCGACACTAGCTTCCCAAGCAATTCCTTTAACTTCATCGCTAAGTGAGCAGTAACAGCAGACAGAATGCAACAAAACCCAATTATTTTATTTCAGCTCTGCTAATCAATAAGAAAAAGAGAGAAAATAAATCCTCCTATCTGTAACAGTAATAACAGAAGGAGACAGCTAATAAAGTTTAGTTGAGCTATAATAACAACATTACTTTTGAAGGCGAAGCAATCATCTTAAATCGATTGCAAATTATTTTTCGCAAACATTGAAGACGAAACGATTTAGCTAGTGTCTAAATTTTTTCTCTGCTTTTTTACATCTCAGATTTTAATCAAAGTAATATTAATTAAAAGCCGCTTAAATAGTTATGAGCACTGATTAAATTTTTTGTGGGTGCGTATTAAATAAAATGTAATAGATTAGTTCATAAATTTTAAAAACCTGGGCAATTGAAAGCATAGTGTAATTACTTGATTAATTAAAATATGGTTTAACGATACTTCTTTTTTTAATGTGAAATCTTTTTAATGGATTACTTGCTAATTACTTATGTTTAAAGATAATTTTAAGAATGTAAAATTATTAATTAAAAAAGAATTTTAAAATTAAATTAACCTTTTTAAAATTATTAAAAGTATAATTAAAGATCAAAAGTTAATGCTTTTAAGAAAATATTATTTATAGCATGTAATATAATGCAAAGCTATTCATGAAACATTTTGTAGATTTTCAACTTTTTTACATGAATTTTGAAAGTCATATTTCATCTGTTATTTTTTAACTATGAACAGTTTTCTCCAAATGATCATATTTTTCGAAATAAAGATATATGCTTTTCTCTGTGATGCAAAACTTTATAATTTAAAGAAACATTAAATAATTTATATATTTAAAACTTCCTTTTTTTTTTCTTTTTCATGAAATAAAGAAATTCTATTAAGGTCATTGTGTCCCAAGTAAAACTTCTACCCTTAATTGTTATTAAGAATAAAGCAAGAATTTATTATCTAAATTGCTTAAATTATCAAGTGTATATTTCCATAATATTTTTTTTTCAAAAGTATTTTATAAAATTTTATGGAAACATACACTTGATAATTTAAGTAATTTAGATAGCAAGTTCTTGTTTTAAAACTTAATAACAATTAATGGGTGTAGTTTTACTTAGCACACAATGATCTTATTAGAAAATGTTTCCATAACATTTTTTTTCGAAAGTATTTTATGAAATGTTATGGAAACATACACTTGAAAAAATATGTATTGGATATACATTTTCGTAGGAAAACATTTGTTTAATTTTGAAATAAAGTTGCCCACTTTCAAAGAATTGATAACTTCAGAGTTAAACATTTTTTATAGAATTTTTAAGATTTAAAAGGCAATATTCATCTTATAACATTATAATGCTTTTTTATATAGAGATCTATGTGTATACTTCATAGAAAATCCTGTTAAATTCTGAATTTCATTAGATTCGCAATGTTAGAATATTAATTTTCAATATAAATCAGTAATTATGTAATGTAAACCTCTTATCCGCCCCAAGGAGATGCTAGTCCTAAACTACAGTTAAAGCAAGTTTTCTAACTAACAATGGATTTCCAAAGTGTAAAAGATGCCATGGTAGCAAGTTCTAAGCCTGAAGTCAGAGGTCTTCAGGTTCGGAACACGATTCCACCAAAGGGCCGCCGTGTAAGTGAATCCGGTATAGTTCAAACCTATCAGGGCCAAATGCCCTCCCACTAATATGGTGCGGAAGCTTGGAATGGAGAGCCAGATCAGGCGTCGTCCTCGTCATCTGACCGTGGTTCCAAATTAGGAAGTCTCTCCCAAAGTAGCCTTAGTTTTGCTTTAAAAAACGGAATGATATTACTAAACTGAACAAGATATGAAAGATAGATTACAAGAATATCTGATAAAGAAAATATTATCTAAGAAACTTTACAAAAATTTCGTTAACTTTTCTTTTCATTATGGGATAAAATTCAAATATATTCTATAAGGGCTCCACAGCAAATTTCCATTCACAGAAGCTTAAAAAACACTACTGACATGTAAAAAAACGATAGATAAAAAAAGTAAATTAAAAAGAGATTTCTTTTGGTTTCAGAGAAAGCTATTATCTAGGCTTTTTCCAGGAATCAAGAAAAACCTCTAAGTATCTTGTACGTCGTATTCTAAGCACGCCTTTATCGTTGATTCATGGAACTCCATAAAGACTTCGTCTGTTGGCTTTTACCTTTTGTCAACAGTCAGAATATCCCTAAATATTTTAAAAGCTTTTTTAATGCTTTAAACAGTTACATAAAATGACGTTTCACTAACCGAATTGAGTGACTTAAACCGAGTATGAAAATTAACAGATTATGCTACCCTTAAATAACGATTTTATGTCAGGCTTTAAGTAATTCAAATGTAATTCCTACACAATTCCTTTTTTGAGTGACACCGACAGCAGTTTGAAAATTTTTCTTTTAAAAACTTAACATGCAATATCTCAAATTCTTGTCAATAACAATTGAAAGCTTTATATAGTAATAATAAATATTGTTTAAGCTCTTTTTAAGAAAATTAGACTCGATGCGTTTTCTGCACATTCATAATGCAATTTTGCACCTGCAGTAATGCATTTTTATAATGTTTCCATTGAGATAATAGAAACGTATATGTTTTCTTTGTTCAGAGAGTAAATAAATGTTAAAAAAAATATTGATATTACCTTTTAAAATCAATTTCAAAAATAATCAGTAATTATGATACATTCTTCTTGTTGGTGACATCGGTCCAAACCTGAAGTAGAAATAATAATTTTAAGAACAAAAGATACGCCTTATTTATGTCATGACAACCTGAAGGAATTTGCCCATAGTAAATATATAGTTAGTATGATATGAGAAATAACAATAATCAGATACAGAACCTGATTCTTGTATGCAACCAAATAACTTTTTTTGCTATTAAAAAACAATGCTTATTAAATGCAAGTTTGATTTTCATAAAGTTATAATTTTATCTGTTTTATTGTTATACATGAATTACTCTTATCTAATCGTCTTTTAAATCATGTGCATGAGTCCAAAAATTGCAAGGAAGAAAGTGGGCACACTTCCTTGAATCTCAGTTGTCTCACAAATAGGAAAGGTTAGTGTAGTCCCAAAAGAGGTACTTCGCAGGTGCATTATGATCACAATTTATGCTTCAAGCATATGATATATACTATAAAGGGAAAAGTTATCTATATTTTTGTTCTGAAGAAAATTTGATTAGTTGGTGGATTAATGATTAGTTTTGGAGTAATAGGTAAACTGTTGTGGGACAGGCATAGCAATTTTGGTTTGAAGAGAATGGTGAAACCTAAGCACACATCTATCTCACTCTCCATTCTAACCCGAGGGTGCTTAACCTGCAACAGCAGATTAATTGCACATTAAGCGGCTCTGCCATAGAAGCAAACCCAAAACTCAATATTTACATTATGTTACCACAGTTCTACGATAAATATTTGTCAAGATCTTAGTATATAGAAGATAATTCTTCTAAATCATGACTTAATTTCGTTAATTTTTCAGTTGGCCCATTTTAAATCTCGAATATTAATTTTAACCTTATTCACCAAACGTCATATTAATTCTCTTCTCTCTAATAAGTCGCCGACTACTCTAGTGTTTATCAAAAATTAGTCTCCATTTTTTAAATGACTTTAAATATTCTTTCAAGATAATCCTTCTAAAATTTGCTCAGTTTAAAAGATTTGCTTTATACTTTAACGTTGCATCAGCATAAATTTTTTTCATACAGTACAATTTTAGAGTTTTCATTGAAAAACTAAACAAAAAGAGCAATGAGGAAACGGTTTTGCTATGCTTTTGTCAACGCAAGGTATTGAAATTTAATGGTGATTTCCTAATGTAGACTAAGCTCTTGAGACCAAGGCCAGACAGTTAATTAGAACTACTGAATCTTTGTCTTTGGAAGCAGAAAACGTTAGACTGAAAGAGGATGGTATATAAATCTTCAGCAGAAAAGAAAGTATTGATAGAACTTCTTTGAATAAAAGTTTTTTTATTTTATTTAAAACGGAGGTTTTCAGATGAACCCAAATGTAGTGAATTCGTGAAAAAAGAATTTGGGGTAATTAACTCTTAACATATTTGTTGTTACTGTTTATACATTATCGTAAATGATTGTGAATACAATGGCAACAGCTGCGCTTGAGTTTTCTTGGTATTTAAGTCTCCTTCTTATCTGACAAAAAATGTAGTAGGAGATTTAGATGTTTGCGCTGTTTGCAGTTTATCTGTTTTAATGATTTGTTTGGAATACTATATCTGGAAGTGATCTGATATTCCTCATAGATTTTCAATAAAGTAGACTAAATCTCAGCATGAATGGAACTGAATTTATCAAATAAATATATATGTATTGTAACATCATTACAACAGCAGATAGTGAAAAAAAGCTTCTGTAACATAAATATGTTCACATGTTTGCAACGGCTGCTCTAAAATGTGGCCATCAAAGTAAGAAATCTTCTATACGTATGGAACAAGTACATCTAAGCTAAATTTAATAGCAAATTCAGTTGAAAACATTATATACAATCTTTTTAATTGCAAACTGAGGTCAATGTTATTTGATGATTGAGGTTTTCTATAATTGACGTTATATTTATTTTAGATGGACAATTGCTTAGTAAAGTTCATTATTTAAAGAATAAAGAGATTTTAGACAGCATTCGTTTAATATTAAATATATAAATATGATGCATTTATTATCAAGGTGAAGTATATTGCATGTCTATTAAAAATAAATTTTTAGTGCCTGTGTATTTCAGAGTAAACATATCTATTTTATGTAGCCTCTCTAGACTGTCTTTGGTTGTGCATCAGCTACAGAAGGTGTTTCATAAAATTTTAATTTTAGGTTTGATTGTCATTTCCATACATCTTGATACGCAGTCATGAGTACCATAGTGATTTTATTATACAGGTTATTAATTATCCAAACGATATTTTATATTCTAGTCAAAATTAAATCAACACAAATTTGTCGTAATGACAACGTAATTTAATATAGTATACGTATATAAGCTGCATATCAAAACATAGAAGCGATATTCACACATAGGTGTGTAAATTAATGATAATTTATGTTTATTTAAGAAAGTTTTATAAGTTTATTTAAAATCTATGAGGTCCAAAATAAGCAATATAGGTTCGCAGCTATATCAAAGTCATGATGACCTTCTTTGATTCCAGTGACAATTTTCATCGTTAATATGCATTCCTTGGCTTAACCATCAAGTAGAGAATCTGTATTGAGATCTTAATGCCCTGAAGCAGATACGGCTGGGCATTTGGGCTGTTGGCAATTGGAATCTTCCTCACCAAAATGCAACTTTTTAGCCAAAAATAACCATACTTCTTCATTTTCATTACTCTTTCTATAGAATTTAGTGCCATCAGATTTAATTCCAGAAAAGACATAATACAGAATGTGATGAATATCGGCACATCAACACCAAGGAAGCGTTCCAGTATTATTTCCAGTAACAAAAGAACCGTAGAGAAAAGTCATTATCAATCGAAAAGACAATTTAAACCATATTATTATAGTTATTCAATATTAAATTTGTTGTTTCTCTATGTGACTATTTTTTGCGATTAAAAGTATTAATGACTTTTTGAACAAACCTCGTTTCACATATTTTAACTCATTTTGTATCGATATCTGTTTAACGGGTCTAGGGATTTTCGTTTGATAAAACTCCAGTATTTGATGATGTTATTTTATAGATATATTTTAAGAGTTAAAATTAATGGATCGAAATGTTCAATCATAGTCAACAGATTTTCAACATGGCTAATTTGCTGTAATTCCTGATGTTTTCGTTACGATTTCTGATCTCTATGCTCCTTGGAATAAGCCTCAGTGGTTACTCGTTCTAGGAATATGAGAAGCATATGGTGTATTTGATAATAGCTGAATTCTCTAAAAATATGCTCTCCCCAAAACATATCATTTCAGTCCTAATGTGACTTTCATAAGGAGTACATTCCAGAGCATGAATATTTTATAATGGATGCTACTGTTAAGTTAAATAAAATGCAACTCCATACCCGAAGAGTTACTTTAAAACAGTTATCATATTAAAAGGTATGCATATACTATGATCCTATTTTTATATTTAAAATATTAAAGCTACTGGAGCATGCTTTATTTTCACATAGGAGGAAAATATATGCTGTTATTAAATTTAAAAAAAGAAATCATTGCTTAAAACAGCACAGTTTTAGTCACATCAAGGAAAACCTATCCTCCGAGTAAAAAAAATATATCAAAAGGTAGAAATTCCCGGCGAGATGAAGCAAATGAAACCCATTCTTTAAACTTCATCAGTGCAGAATCTGCACGAATTCTCATTTTCGGGTGTTCTTCATTTAATTCGTTTTTCTCTTCTTATAAAGGAAAAGTGAAGTGACTATTAGCCTGTCAGAGAAAAAAATCTATTTGGTTGCGAATAAATTTCTATTAAAAGTCTAAATATTTGATGAATTAAGAAAGAAGATAATAGGAGTCATCGTGAAAACCGTGGTGCATTTCACTAGATTAATGCGCAATAAAAAAAGGAAAGAAACCGCAGGAAAAATGCTAGGGTATTTTATAGACAGATTTAAAAATAAATTATTAGATTTCTTATTACATGCACTGTGAGTGCAGAAGGGCTCTTCAAATGTTTATTTAAGAAAAGTAAGATCTAGTGTAAAGTGTAAAGATCTTTAAGTTGGAATTAATTAAAAAATGTGTTACCTAAAACATTTGCGCTGCATAGAAAAAAAAGTATTAGTGTCCCCCCCCCCCCGTGAAAGCATTTTTATAATTTTGGCCCCTATCATTTTTATTCACACAATTCTTCTTTAAAATGAAATTAATACTCTCTAACGGAAAAAATGTGAAAGGAATGATATCTATTCAATTTTGGAATCAGTTGAACTTTTAAGGCTTAAAATATCACCACAACATAATAAGTATTATTATATGCGAGATGATAAATGTATTAAAGCTTGTCATTTGGCTGTATCGTTGTCTTTTCATTAACTAGTAGTTATATATTGGCTCAAAGTAAAACGTCAATTATTAATATTTTATAAAAATACATAAATCTGTCTTTTTGGCATTTTATAAACTGAATAAACGAGCATTTCAATATTCCTTAATTTTATTAAACATAAAATATACATGAATAATGAAAAACTCTAAGATTTTAATTAACGGAAATCTAAATACGTTTTATGATTCGTTTCTTTTTAACAAAATGAATACATTTGAATTAATAAAAGCCGGTTGAAGTTAAATTGCGTCAATTTAATAAATTTGCGTTACAATAAACACATTGTTTTCACAAGAATGCTTTCTTGAAGAATAAGAAATCAAATGAGGGTTATCTTACACTGTTACGATAAATTATGTTGATAAAAAAGGTTATAACAAATTCTTTTTTGCCAGATGTTAAGAATTCCCAGATTAAATATGAAATAAAAATATTTTTATATTAAGATTTAATTCAAAATATTTTTAATAATAAAGATAAGCACATATTTTTAAAATTACATGGAACATCCGAAGGGTAAAATGTAAACAGCTTAAGTTGCTTTAAAAGCTTTACTTTTTATTACTTAAAAATAATGGAGAAGTTTCCGATTAATTTATTGCATCAAAAGGAAAGTTTTAAATTAAATGAATCATAAAATGTATATGAACTGGAACATAATTAAAAAAATATGTAAAATTTATCAAATTATGCCACTGGAAAAAGTTTAAATTTGTTCTTTTAAAGTTTTAATTTATTTTGTATTTTAATATTCAAACATTTATTTATTTGAATGTTACATTCAGTGGAGAATGGAATTCTTCTTTTCTCTATGTATGATTTTATGACGGAGATTGATTATTATTGTTCTATGTATCTAGTTGTTAACAGAAAAGCAACAATTAGTTAAGTTAAGTTAAAAGAATAAATAATGAAACCTCAGAGTAACAAGAAATAGAAACTGAATGTAACATGTACCAAACAAAAGTTAAAAGAAAAATAAGTATTGTATGTTGAATGATATCTGGTTCTACAAATACATAAAGCTACGTTACAGGAAGTTGTACAGCTAGTCTCGTTGAATGAGAATATGTTCTATTCTTTGTATTCATCTTCTGTATATCTTTCAATGCTTTCACTATCAACGGAAACTAAGGGTCATTAACTGGTGGCTCTTTGTGGCTTTACAGAAAGGAAGGAAATTAGCTTTATGGATAGTGGATGAATTAAATCTGTTAAAATCCTTTTAATAGTAAGGCAATGTTATTTTTTTATCGAATAATAAAATTAAGCTGTAAGAAAAATAAAAACATTCAATTTATCAAAATTTTGACAAATATCATTAAGCTTGTCTTTTAAACCACGAACCTTTTACTAAAACAAAAGATATACCGAGACAAATTTCTTACATTGAATATACCAGACATGTCTGCTCTATTTATGAAACTATATAGTGAAACAAGTATTGAGACTGGTTGCATTGTTTCTGTACTCTTTTATTGTATAGAATCTAAACAAGCCTTGAAATGTATGAACTAGATGCATGTCAATCCTTTCTTAACCATTTGAATAAGTTTTAAAGGATGCCTTGTTATATGTAAACAGAAGTAGCTCTAAAAATTATTTTAGAAATCAATTTTGTTATAATTATTTTAGCACAATATTTCCTTTTTGCCAAAGTATAATATGAATTCATTTTACTTATTTTACTTAAAAAATACAGATCAAATATCGCTTAGAAATGTCAGATTAAAATTCAATATATATTTCTATTAGTAGATACCCTCAATAAAGAAAGGAAGATATTGTAAAATGTTCTTATCAAGAAACCAAAAAATCTCTTATATCTGCTTCTAAATTTATTTATAGTGTTTAGTCTTAATTTCAAAACAGAACTGGAAATGAGTCATGATGTAATTTCACGTGATTGCTATTAAATAAGTCTTCATCTTGAGAGAATCCCAATCTTGATTTAAAAAAATATTAGAAATAAAAAAAATGATTATAACTTTTATGAAGTGCATTATATTTGGATGAGATAAGGTTTGAGTTCTTTTTGATTTAATACAGATGATTTGTACTGCTTCACTCGCTTGATTAAAAACTCATTTTTTTGTCTCATTCCAACAAATCCTATTCCACTAACTTAATTCAGTATTCTGATTTTCATAGGAAAGAAATTTACGTAATTGAGTTTAATTACAAATAAAAAATAAACTTTGTAACGCTAGTTCAGCAGTCTTATTATAATAGTATTTTGCATCTAATAATTATATAAATAGAAATGAAGATAATTTTAATACATGAGCATAGAGATATAAAACTAAATAGTATTAAGTTTAAAAAAAGTCTTTTATGTGAATAAGCGAATTTAGTAATATTTTTTATTCCCTTTTTAGAAAACTTTCAGAGTATTTTCGAAGGACTCTGCATTGATTTTTTTGCTAAAAGTGTTTATTCTTTTCTGGTTTGTAAATGACACGTATTTGTGATTTTTTTAAAAATTGATATTTAGACCCATAGATTGGCATACTTTTATTCATAAAAGTATATATTTCAAAAATTAATAGATTTACAAATGTAGTTTAGTTTTATTTCTCAAGAGATGTATGGATCGTATTTAATTACTGAGCCCTTTTTGATATTTTATTTTCCTTTTTTTGCTGCTTATTTTATGCTGCTTATTATATTCTAATAATTTGCTGCATATTATATTCTAATAATTTGCTGCTTATTACATTCTAATAAGATTTATTTTGTATATCTTTGTATATATAAATTATATTTATACATAAAAAGTTGATTGATATTTATATATTAATAAAAATGAAAATTGCTATTTATAATAATACATAAAAGATATATTTTCTGTGCATAAATGTATAAATGAAAATGAAAATTTCCTTCATTAAATTGGGACGAAATTTTCGTTTTTTGCTATTTATATGAAAGTTAATGTTTTCTTGAAGTTACTGATATTAATTGAAATGTGTTAAACACTTAAAACCCATCTTAGCTAAAAATGTTTGATCAAAAAAGATTTTACTGAGAGAAGTCCTGTTTAAATTTTCTCATTCGTAAATAAAGTTTTCGTTTCGTTTGCGAATACAGGAATTTATTTGTACTGTTCCAATAAAACGTTCCTAAGCGTATTTTCCTTTAGCTTTTAGATCAAAACGGTGCTTCGAAGGATAAAATTCACACTTCGTCGCTAAAGAAAAGAAAAGAAAACTGAAAAATTCACTTTACCTGAGATGTTTGATTCATTTATGCAGAAATTCCTTTTAAACAGAAAGTACGAATTTACAATATGCTTTTAATCACAATATTGACAGTCAAGGAGAGGATAGTTGAATTTCAAAAAA
>JAOUZG010008446.1:2906978-2989229 GCA_026289955.1 Argiope argentata
TAAGAGAACTGCCTTTAAACTTATTTTATTTGATTTTTTTGAAATTCTGAATTAGGTGTGAATCATTTGATTTAAAAGCTACAAACGTCAAGTATAAAAATTATACAATTTAAAAAAACTATTCAGTTGAAAATATGTACAGACATCCCCTTTCCCCCGCACTTACCCAAAAATATCTCAATCTTAATCTATTCTAATACTTGTTTACTAACTACGCTGAAGCCATGTATAGGTTGGTCAGCATCTACATCTATGCTGCTTCTAGAAACATAAATTTGTTGAGGATTTCCTGAGCCAAAAATAGTTACCCGATATGGGAAATATCATCAACCTGGTCTTTTTTATTGCATAGATTGTTTATAGGAATGACAGTACTGATCCAAGAACCACATTCTTTGAGATAATTTCTTTCATTTGAGGGATAAAATATTGCTTCATTAATATGTAACTAAGATTATAACATTATTAATATGTAAGAGCAGAAGCGAGCTACTTCGGTCCTGCCATAGCATCCAGAGAAATTTCAAAATATGATCCACATTGTCATCCTAACCACATAGTTGTCTCGGAACTGAATCGAGAACAATGAAGGAATCTTGAAGGCAATCACCTGATAAAGAACAACTCCTCTGTAGGAAGTGCGTCTCGTCATCAGAGTGAAGGCAACTCGAGCCGATACTTTGCTATGCACACCAGAGAGGACAAAAACACCACATCGACATCTTCTCATCCCCTTATCTATGCTATTAAATAAATAATATTAATATTTAAAAATGAATAAAAAATTGGTTAAATAAAGAAGAAGAAGCTAAAAATTGATTTTGAATATCGTTTTTTTGTTATTACTATAGTTTTAAAGATGAAGTTTCTGTTTAAAAAATAATAATGTGAGAAAGTGGCTTCCACAAACAATTAAATACACTTTGAAAATCCTTTAAAATAATAGCTAGTCAACATCTACACCGATACAGGAATAATACAAATGTTTTGACTAATAAACTCAAACTCTTAAATGAATATGGAAAAAAAACACTCAATCATTTAAATTCAGAAGGAAACGATGAATAGGAGAAAATGGATAGATCTGTAACAGATAAGACGAAGTTTCAAGAAGGCTAAAATGCAATTTTTGAAAAATACTAGTGCGAGAAAGCGTCTATTAAAATATTTATAACACCTTAAAATAAATAAATGAATGAAACGAGAACAATTTACAAAAACAAAAATGAAAGCAAAATTAATCAAATCTCAACTATCACGATTTGAATGATGTTAATGTCATTGAAACTCAGAGTTAAAAAAAGTAAAAGCCTGGACGTTCCGCCGGCAAGAATGCTGAACTTTCAACTTTCTGCAATCAGAAAAATCTATTTTATTCCCTTGGCATAAATTCGATTGAGCATCTTCAGTTTATCGAAAGGAAGGCCATTGAAGCCCACAATCTTCTTAGAATTACCCTCCAGTAGGTTGATACTCTTCTTATTTCTCAAGAAAAATCATTTTTCAAACTCATTGGATCATTTAACCTCAGTCAAAGAACCTTGAAGTTTAAGCCTGCTTTGCCTTTGACTAAGACTATACTTCTTATACACCAAACAGTTTTAGGATGCTATTTGGAAGCTATGTTTCGGCTTGTATAAAATGAATTTATCGCCTCAAATTTGTTTGTTTTTCTTGTTATTTTTCTTTTTCTTCATTTGACAAAGTAAGGAAAAGTGGGATCCTTTCTTTCGTTTTTGGAGAATGTAAGGATGTATTTTAAACGGCACTGAAAATTATAAAAACTGAAAATAAACAAAACACAACTATTAAAAGATTTAATGGCCATAAGGGATTCGCTTTCTTTCTTCGGCAACAATGAATTCATCTAGTTTAAGTGAACGTTTTGTGATAATGGGAAATGAAAAATACTTTCAGGGGAATTCAAAATTTCCGAAAGATTTTTTTGTCTTAAACCTTTGGTTTAAGACAAAAAAAAACCTTTTTAAAGCAGCATGTTCTTGTTAAAGGAATGAAAATTTCCATTCTAAATGGCCAAGTTCGAGAGTTCTAGTAAAGGGCAATCAGTGACAGAGAATGATGACAACTTTTTTGAAATAATTGAAGAATTCAGTAATCTCTTTTTAATTATAATAATTTCTATAACTTATAAATTTGTCTATCTGTGAAGGTGGATTAGTGACTTGCTAAGAGTCATCATTATTCTTGCAAAGTCCTTATGTAGCATATTGTAGATATTCTGAATAGTTACACGACTTTTGTTACTCTCAGCAGAATTAAAATAAAAGAAAACCTTTCAATTTCGTAAGAGTGAGCATTATGCTGCCTGACTGGTTTAGCTGAAAAAAAATTCATGTTAGTATAAGTATATAAGGAAGAAAAGAGCCCCTGTAGAACTGAAAAAAAGGCGCTACATTTTCTCATAGTAAAGTAAAATCACACGAAAAGGATATTCAACTTGAATTTACATATGCCATAAAACGTATATGTAAAAAAGTGTGAATCTATTCCTGTATTCCTTATTGTATATATTGTAATTAGAAATATTCCTTAAGTACTCGTATCAATTATTTAATTAGCTAAATAATATTTGAATCGAGAAAAATAAACAACAAAGATAATGAAAAAGTACTCATGGAAAGTTATATTAAATATGTTTCAAATTTGATACATTATACACATTGATGATACAGATACACTTTTTTGTAAGTATGAAAATTATTACTTGAATGTTTCCGCTAAGCTTAAGCTACATTTATGAGGTAAGAAAATGATGTAAATCGTAGAAAAAAAAGTAATTCTTTTGTCAGGTAGTCGATAAAGCGAATTATTTAGGTTTGAAGGTAACTGTTAGATGTATGGGAATTAATTTTTGAAATGCAGGTGTGTGAACAACTAGGAATATGCAGCTTAATTGTATTTCAATCCCTTAGAGCACTAGAGCAGCGGCTCTTAAAAGTCTAATTTCTATAAATAATTCATTACCTTTCGAATATGTACTTAAGATAATTGGCACTGGTTTCCTTCAAGACGCTTAGGCTCTACTCCGGACCTCGTTTGTGATGTAATACATAGTACCGGTAATCAACTATTTTAAAGTAAATTTTGTCAACAAGTTATCACATAACAAAGAAAACTTACAATAGAAATTAGTTTGGTAGCAATTTTTTTGTAGAAAACATTATTTTTTCACATTTTGACGTTCGATACTCTATTTTTTAAACATCTCTTTAAACTATTTGAAACATTTTTGTATACTTGGGTGCTAACAGATATTTTATATTAAGAAACCAAAACATATTTCAAATTCAAATTCCACCTATTTTGGTACTGAGATATAAATCCCCTTCCAGGGAATATTGAAACATAGCAGCTTTTTAATGATTGTGATACACCCGAAATAATGTTGAATTAAATAGAAATGTAAAAACTTATTTCATTATTAACAGAAAAATTCGAAAAAACATTTCTATACTTTAAGAAAGAGATGAATATGGATAGTATTTAAAATGCATAGCATAAAATTAAAGACATTTTAAATTTAAAAATCCTCTCCTATTAAAGAAATTGTTTCCTATTGATTTTTACATAGAAATTATATCAGGAATTGTATTACTTTAACTATTAATGATTGAAACAGCCAATCTCATTTCTAGTTATATCCTCACGTTATTAAAAAGTCCCCCTCCCCCAATCACATCTGGTTTTAAGTTTTTTCCAAATTCTTTCAAGGCTTTTAAAATTGAAGTAAAGCAAAAATAAGTTTCATCACACAAATAAATAGTTTATTGAAAAGCGTTGAAATTTACGGGTTTTTCATCCATAATTTACGAAAATCTTTTTGTAATTGAATCATTAGTTTAGACGGGAGAAACAAACTTTAAATCAAGTTGATAAAATTGCTTTTGTAACCGTATATAATTTACAAGTTTAAAACAGTTTTCAATTCACTCACAAGAGTCCTTTTAGAATCTTAAGAAAGAGAAAAAATTTAGATTGAACGTATAAGATTCGTGGACTCTCTGAAAAGAGTCCGATGCCCACTGGGATACTATGGATCTCAGCTAAAGAAACTTTTCTACAAAATTTATTCTGGACATAAAAAAGAATTAAGTTAAACTAAAAAGTTAAGAATAAATGTTCATCCTTGTTTGTTTTCCCACTAAATAAAAATGAGCATTTTATCGTTTTACTTTTCACCTAATTTCACTTCTCATTTCCTTATGTTTCTTCAAGGCAGATCTTAACTTTTCTCTTGGAAGCAATTTTGGAGCATAATAAATCCGTTGAGATCACATGTATTTTCTTTGGGGTGGTACAAAAATATGTGTGGTTAGGGTACTTCCTAGTTCAAGTGCCATTCTGGTAATCCGACTACCGCTTTTTAATACATACTTTTTTTTCAAAATAATCTTCATGTCATTTCTAGGTAAAATTTCAATCAAATAGTTTCATTTAATTATCCACGAGCAAAAAAGAAGAGAGATATAAATTAAAAGGAAAATTAAGAATAAAGCTCATAGTTGTAAGATTTTGTAATGGTTGTGTAGTAGCAAAATGAAAAAAAAATATCTGTACATTCTACAATTTATTATAATTTTTGGTAGAAAAATGAACACTACTTACAATATTTCGCAATTATATTATAGAAAAAAATATTAAACAAGAACCCTATACATATTATTCAAGTCCCGGCCAGGGGGTGGTTGTTCTTCTGTGCTCTATCTGTGTAGTGAGTAAATGTGCCCCCCTCTCTATAAAAAGGGGCAGTGCAAGCGACTATGTTAAGTGAGTCATCTTTATAGAAATCAGATCTGCTCTCGGGTGGTCATGGGTCCATACCCTCAGAAGCTACTGCACACCTTCTTCAGTTGTAAAGCGGACACGTCATCATCATCATTTCTTTCATTGAAAAAGTAAAAAAAAATGTTATTTGAAAAGTGAAATGTAAAAATATTCAATTTATAAAGAATGATAGTTTGCGGGTTCTTTTAGAAAACATTCAATGCTAGTGATGTGCATTCACATTATTTTTCTTGCTACCATGTATTTAATTAAGTGGGTAATATTGGAGCGAACTATTGTTAGTTAAAGAAAAACCGAAAGACATCTAATATTCGCCATTTACACTTCGAACGGCGCTTTGATTCATTCACGGTTCTTCAATTTATGATCAAATAATTTCTGTATTATGTATTATTTCTGTATTTGATTTAACAAAGAAATTTTAAACTGTTTCTAAAATAAAAATTTTTCTAGGAGGTACATATATAATTAGGTGAGCTAAACGCCACTGTTACTTTTCTAAGCATATATTTGTTCAATATTTTTGTGCAATAATCCGAGGAACAAACAAAATAAAACATAACTAAAATTAATAATTCCATAAATAAAAAAATATTTCTTTAGTGGATAGTATTTTTAAAGAAATATATGATTCACTTTTATGAATTCATATGGTCAATTCGTTGTATAAAATTATCATGTAAAATGCTTTGAAAAAATCTTTCCTATTTTCTTTATGTTAATTAATAATGACTAATAAGATTCTATTAATTTTTTTTACCAAATCGTGTTGTGTATCGAAAATGTAACATTTTTAGATGAGTATCTAAAATAGAGAAAAAATAAAAATACTGAAATTTACTGCAAATGCCGAAGTCTTTATTTCTTAAAAGATTTATAAATTGTAAGATCACTTGCATTCCTGGAAATGACTTAAAACATCAATGACATGGTGTTTTCAAAAAATAAGTAACGTATTCCACAGCAGAATATCCCCATATCTTTCTCTATCCACGTTAACCTTAAAAAATATTCAGAAAATTTAAAACTGTAGGAAATAATTTATTATAACTTTTTTTTATAAAAAACGAGGAGAAAAATAGGTTCAAAATTTTTTTTTTAGTGATAAGAAATTAATTTTTTTTAGTATTGATTTTCTGGGTTCAGCTAGATAACTACCATAAGGGTCTGAGTTATCTAAATATTATGCCTAAGGAGCATATAATTATGTTTTTTAGCTATGGAATAAGAAATTGTAAAAAAAAACACGAGTGTAAATGAGAAAATGAAATATTGTTTTTTTCCCATAAATTAATCTTTTTAATTTAAAATATCTAAAAAAATCATTTAAAAAATTCGTTAAAAGCTACTGCTGTTTCCTTCTACAATTTATAATTGCGTGCAATGACTGGATAATATTATCTAAGAAGAGCGTTTTTAAGTTGTTTGAGGTAACAAATGAAGTGTTTATGTAGTTAGGCATAAAAAAACATTTTTTTTTTAAATTTCTATTTCCGATTGATTTTTTAAAAAAATATTTAAACATAAAAAATAATAAAGATAAAAACAAAACATTCTTAAATATTTATTATATATCCGTTTAATATTTCAATTATGGAAATAATTTTTGATAATATTCAACCAACGAAAGATTTTTTCGATAGAATGATTTGATATATTTTTTATACCAAATGATAAAATGAAAATACTGTGGCCCATTAGCTATCTGAAATATATAGGGTGTTCACAAACGCTTGCAGAGAAATTAAGAATTACAGAAGATAATTGACCATAGAACTCAGGGAATCGAATCATTCGCAACTCCAGAAACATGATGTTAAAAGCAATTCAGCAGCTGAAACAACTTTGATAATTTAAGTTCCGTAACAAAACTTGTAATTACTCTGCCCATCATCCACCCTACTGAGTGAATACCAGACTGTGAGTCCCGATACCGTAATATAAACACATGCTAATTAACTGGATCGTATGAAACATGGGAGAGTACACGTATGGGGAATTGATGAATATGCATGGGCCGCTGATTCACCAGAACCCAAGCTGCTGTATTTCTTTATCTTGAGTACATGAGGCAATTGATGCATGAAATGTCTGTGAACTCACAATCTGGTCGTATGTTTAATCTGACTGCAGTTTCTTTAATCTAATAACGGATTAACGCAGACAAGTATTATTTTTTACGATATAAGAGCACAGAAACTTGAGCTTCTACCACAAATATTAGTCGTCTTACTATCGATTCTCTTCTTTTCATTTAAGATACCATGGATACCTTATATGGCATATAACATTATATATACCTTACCTATAAATAAAAACATTACCTTGAATAATTTCGAATTACATGATTTATTTCCAAATTTTTATTTCTCTTGGGATAGGTAGGGTTGTATAAGCTCCTTATTCGAAGATAGGATATATCTTCTAAAGAAAATAGGCATATCATCTTATGTATAGGCTAGTAATGATTGTTTTGCAGCAGATGAAAATTCCTGTATTCTTATCTACGATGACCTTACACAGATCCTTAGGCAGAGTGGCATGACTTTTTATGGAGGTTCTGAAGATTTTATATCATAGACCAAGATTTCAATCAAGAAATAAAATTCCTGATAACTCAAGGAATAATTGCTAAATAAAATTTTAAAAATAGAAAGTTCTGAAATGAAATTTTATCTTAGAAATTTAGACATAAAGATTAAAGAAACAAGCAAATAGCATAGGTGACAATTCCCTATAAAAAGATCGTTATTTTTATTAAATATAACAATATTTGTGTTAAAATATGATTTTTTCTAAGAATTAGAAAAAAAATTTATTTAAAAAATTTATATAAAGCTATATTCAGCATAGATTTTAAGTTTCAATAAATTTTAATAATAATTATTATTTTTAAAAACATTTTAAATCAGTATTAAATTCGAATAAAGTAGATTTTTGTATTTTAGTCGTGAATAATTTTAGTGTTTGACTGTTACACCTTTCATAGAACTTATTATATTCCAGAATATTCCGTGTTCATATTCAACATATTTTATATGACAGAAGGAACATGAGCTTTTCGACAGAACATTTCTCATGCACTCAGAGCAATAAATTTGATCCTGAGGGACAAATTTTTAAAAGAAAATTCTCTAAAGAATGAGAAAAGTCTGTCTTTTCAGTAAGAGAGAATTGTAAAGCATGAATCTACGTTTCCGAATAAAAGTTGTCAAAGTTCTTTTTATTCAGTTAGAGAATTCTTGATTTAAAAATAAGCGTTTTTTTAGTTCTAATATTGAGTATATATTTTAATTATATTGAATAATTGTATTGAAGGTTCAATAATTAATTTCTGTAAGAAATTTTACTCTATATGGTTCAGTAATTGAAAAATTTTACATTAATCTTAATCCGTTAGCTGTTTTGTATTTTTTAATGATATAATTTGTGACCATTCCATTTTGGAAATGTACTGTCAAACAGATTCAATTATCTAATGGAATCCTGATGTATTTATCGGTAATGAATAATTATTATATCAGAGTTGTAACCTGAACTTATTCAGGTTATAACTCTGAAATTCGAATGCATAACTTGAATTATTTCAGGTTATAAGTTTGAGAAGCCGTAATTTGATGCCGCATGATGCATGAACACACGCTCATTAAAGGATTAAAAACTGCGTAATAATCCTAAATATTTAATTGCATCTATCTACCAAAAGAAGGATTTTAATTCTGTAATGGAAGTTTGTATAGATTTTTAAAGTGGGACTATTACCAGGAAAAACCCCATATCCTCTGATTGAGTTTTACAGTTTCAAAAAAAAAATGAAGAAAAAGTTTCGATCTCATTTCAAACCTATTGTATGGTAAAAGTGAAAATAAAGACCAGAAGAACAATAAATTTGCATAAATCCTAATGCGATAGAGTAAACTAATCTAAAAGATAAACACTATTAATTCATAAATTAACATAAATTTTTTTCTAACTATAATTTGAAAGTTCTCTAAAATCTTTGAAAAACATATTTTAACAAACTTGCTAAAAATGGAAATAGATTTTTGCTCCATTATGCACTTTCAGATAAACATATTTGATCACATACGAATTTCTGAATATTTCCTTTTGAGTTTTATTTCCTAAAAATTTAAATCAAGCAAAAGAATACTAAATCTGCATTACTTTCATCTGAATATTATTCCGTATCAAATGAAATATCGTGAAAAGTATCGAATATATTATCTTTTTGAACCTTGCGTGCCTTACTTTATAAAGGGTTCAAACATTTATGCTGTAATTTCCTTTAAATTTGTTTATTTATTATGAAATATCCAGCTGATAACTGTTAAAATGAAAATGTGAAAACGTCATTAAAATCTCTGTTCCATGCTGTTAAATTCACTTAATTTCTTTAATATCTTTGAAAAATATTTTTGTAGTAAATTGGGAATAATTAAACAAAGATGAGTTATTAAAGCTACATTAACGATGGTATTAGATTTTTGAACTGAATCAAATCGAGTCGCGTTGAAGAAAAAAATCTTATCTTAAAATTAAAAATCTTATATGTATTTCCCTTAGGTTTATAATCTTTTATGTTTCTAGAGAAATGTTTCGTTTCATTTGTGTAACACATATACAAGGGTTAAATAGTTTTGCTTCTTTGGAATTTATTTGGTAACTGAGACTTTTTTTATTTTAATGATATTAACCGAGCAAAAGTTTTCGAATTTTTAAATTGTTAGCTTAAAAAGTGGGATCAAAGTATTATACCATATCTAGAAACTATTAATAATAGATAATTAATAACGAGATATTTCATAATGGTAAAAACCAATTAATTTCTGTTTTAATCATAACATTCTGTTGGCAAAGCTGTAGTGGCTTGGTTGAGTAAGCACGACTTGGATTTTAGTAAATAACCACTACTATATCTAATTCTTATGTATTCATTTCATGTTTAAAATTTATCATTTACTTAATCCTTTAATCTTTTATGTATTCATTAAAATTATTTCTTAGATTAATATAATTACAATAGTGCTCAAGATGATGCACTAATCTCTGTAAATAAAATCCCTATAATAAAAGAATTCATCATAGTAAATAATATTTTCTACAAAAGTATTCTTACCTCAATTTAATTCTTTTAATTTAAGCAAGAAGTAATTCATTTTAAGAGGAATAATCTAAGGAGGGTGAATAGTTGGCATTTATGTTTTAAAAAATTCCGCTTAAAGAGTTTTAAGTTAATCAATTTTTTATATAAAGTATTTTTCCCTGACATTTTACTATCGCTATTATTTTTTACTAATGCCAATTTTTGATTCTAAAATTCTGACTTTTAAAAAGTTTAGAAGCTTTGCAATATATATTTTTAATGAAGTTATAAATAGAAGTTATATTTTCCCATTGATATTTGATTAAAAAGTAGTAGAGGAAGTGACTATTATTCCTAACATTTCTTTTTTCAAATAGGGAAGTATTTGGAAATGAATCTTTGCATTACAGTGTTTCAATTGAAAAAACTTCAAATTGAAATTACTACATTTAAAATAGTTTTTTAACATTAATTTTGAACATTAATTTTAACGCGTCCTTCATAAATTACTGAAATCTAATTGAGTGTAAAATGCTGTTAATTTTAATTAGTTTTCAAAAGTAAATTACATTTGTCATGAATAAATTCCCAAATAAGGAAAAAAACAGAAGGGAGTAGTTTCTCTTCAATTCTGAAGAATGATTTAATCAAAAGGATTACATTTCATAAATATTACATCCGTTATCAGTTATCATCCTACCCCAAGTGTAACGTGATTCAATAAATCAAATTATGATAATTATATCTTTTTAATAATGAATGAAAACGTAACTTTAGATTCCATGAATATTAATGTATGAATTAAGGCGGATGATAGAATATGAAGAAAATGATAATTTTTGATTTTTCTTGATTGTAAAGTATTTTTTTGATTTATCCAAATTCATTGTTATCCTTTAGTTTCAATATTTGTATTCCTACTAAAACTATCTTTAATATTGTTAGATTTTCTGAAGAAATTTAGATATTAAAAGAATAATTATTTTATATTTGAATATTTTCGAATTTCCTTAAGGTTGAGATGAATAAAATGTTTTTATTAAAATAATTAAGTAGAATTATCTTTATTCGTAAGATTTACACACTGTAAGGCAACAAGGGATCTACAAAGACGCCTTTCAAATCTATGTATCACTTTTATTTGAGTTTCCCTAAACGTAAAATGAAATCAGAATTTCTGTATAAAATTTAAGACCTATTCATAATCATCAAGAAATCTTTACCAAATGTCAAGTTTTCTTAATTTTCAGAAATCAATATATACCAATTCTTAATTAAATTTCCATCCTTGTATAAACGTATTTTCGTATTTTAAGATCAGTACATGCAAAGTCTATTTTTAATTTTTAATAAATAAATATCATTATAAAAAATTGTGTTGATTCAAAGTTAAAACAAGTATTTGGGATAAATTTACATGTAATTAATTACTGTTCTGTGAATGTTGTTTAATCATCATATTCTGATATAACTGTTCAAAGGTCAAATAAATTATTAAAACAATTTCATTCCATAATTTTTATCTGTTTTTCAATAGTTTTTGGTAATGGGGAACGGGAAGGGTATGGCATATAAGAACATATTAATTTAGTTACATATTCATCACTCTATGAAAGGCTATTTCTCTTGGAAATATATCATTTTTAAGATTGAAATAATTTTTTATAGCATTAAGAAAGAAATTTTTCATAATCAATTATATGAACATTCTTTGTGAGCTTTTGAAATGTATTTTTCCATAATTAATTAAAATTTTAGTTTTAATTAAATAGCATAAAAATTTGCACTTGTGATGTATTAAATTCTTAATATCGATATGAAAAAAATTATGTGACTATATAAACACCTCTTATGTATTTAAAGTGGTTTTAGTTTAAAATCTAATTGAGTTCAAGTGTTTATATTTAGGATTTTGTCATTAATCTTTAGAAAGGACATTTTTTCATAGCTTTCAAAGCTCTTAATAAGACAACGAAACTCAGGAATTAATGGAAAGCAAATCTTTATGAGAATAAATAAAGGAATTTATTGGTTTTATGTCATATCGAGGAGCTTTTGTTTGGAAATTGATTTAATTAAAAATAGACTTTGCATTTATGAGAATGTAAATAAAGGAATTTATTGGTTTTATGTCATATCGAGGAGCTTTTGTTTGGAAATTGATTTAATTAAAAATAGACTTTGCATTTAAATTAATTGAATTTATTACCATTAGGAATATTTGGAAGGCAGTTGAAGTGGGGGTTTAATTGCAGGAGATGCTTTTAAAATGATTACAGAATTTCCTAAACTCAATATATTATAACTCACCTCAATTAACTGAATTTTAAGTTTTTTAAACTTAAGAATATTTTATGATACATGCACTCTTTACGTTTTTTGAGAAAACTTTAAAGAATAAGGAATTTAACTTTAAGCCAAATAACTTACTATACGAAATTTATCAAATCCTAAATAGTTTTATTCATTGTGTTTCATAATTATGTTCATAATATAGTTTTATTCATTATGTTTCATAATTATGATTATATAATGAATATAATTATATATTCATTCAATTTTATTCGTTATAATTTTATTTATTATATTCTAATAAATTAATTTGATAAACTGCGATTCAGCAATATCAAGACTCAGTAACAAGTATTTTACTGAATCCAATATATTTATATAACAGAAGGAAGTAAAAATGTAAATTGCTGAATCATAAAAAATACTTAATACCCAATAAGGTTATTTTTTAACTTTAAGTACTAGTATATTTCAGCAATCCATCTCTTTTGATAAGAAATAATTCTTTTAATAAAAAGCTTTAATAGAGAAACTTTATCTATGCAACTAATGCTTTAAAATTAATTCGCTTTAATTAAATATTCCATCAAAATAAATCAGTGTAATTATTTTTTTCGCCATTACTAACAGTCATTTATATAGATTTAAAATTTGTTAAAAAATAACAATTCATACTTATCAGTTTCCGGTATTTAGGAAAAAAATACATTAGATAGGCTTTATTGATTATTTGCAGACCACCTAATATTAATTAAAATACATTGTTAAAGTACTGAGCAATTCATTGATCATCATGCGTTTTTTTCCCTCTCAGACCCGTATAAACCAAATTATTGATCCTGCGCATTGAACAAACCCCTATGAAAAGGATTTCATTCAAAATATAATTTGGACAATGTCAAATTGTTTATTTTCAGTGATGTAAGCACAGACATTAATCTAAAAGCATATTCCATAAATGTTGCTTTACTAAAACATTTTTATTTTCGTTCTTTCCTTTATGAAAAACTGATACATTCTACGAAGCTTTCGGTTCTGAATTATGATTTTGGTTTGCTTTAATTGTGTTTTTAAAATTAATACAAATGATAAATCTCATATATTGATTCTTTGAATAGCAAATGGCGGAAAATTGTGGTTAATTTTTTTTGTGTGTGGGTACGTGCTAAGTAAGTAGGATATGTAAAATATATTAGGTTGGGGGAAAAGAAATCCATTATTATTTTATGGCCATCTACAGAGAAAATAAGGGATTTCTTTTCCCATTATTTTCGAAAATTCCATATAGAAAGAAAATGATTGAAAGAAATCCATTATTTTCTCGGTAGATGGCTGTGAAATAATAATGGACTTCTTTTCCCCCAACCTAATATTTAATTTTTTTAAAGTTTTTAAATTAATTTATTAAATATTAGAAATCAATTTGTTTTAATTATTATTCAGAAGTCTGTGTTCAAATACATGGGTATAATATTTATGCAAAGTATTTAGAATTTTAGATATCTTATAGGAGTCAATGAAAATACACGTTTCTTCTTGTCTGTGCTAATAAACCATTAACCATCTAATGGTTCGTGTAGCTTTCCGATCACATTTTAATTTATCGACATTTTACAAAATAATTATAGCTTTTTTCATGAGATGGCACATAAATCTTATATCTATGACGTTGTAAACACAACCAATACTAGTATTTATGACCATTTCTAGGCTCATCAAGCCGAAACAACAAAATAATTGCTGTGCAAACTGTTGGTAGTAAAACTACTCGAAACCATTTGATCCATTTGAAATTATTTGTGCTTCTGTCAGTGATTACCAAACTATGCCTATGGATGCATGTGCATTTAGGCCTTATACCAAATTCAAGTTGTTTCATGGACTTTCACATATGACCTATTACACACAGAAGAGCAAATTTTATAGGCCAGTGAGACTTGAAAGTCACATAATGATTATTACGCAATAAAATTGTTTAAACACATAAGTTTGTTTTCATTTGCATATATAGGTTTATAATTTTTGATTTTTCATTCCCACAATTTTTTTGGGGAGTTAAAACAAAAATTTGGACCATAGAGAGTTATATTAAAAAGTTAAATATTTAATCTCTTTTCTTAGAAGATCGTTTATTCATATATACCAAAGAATGTTCCATAGACAGTTTTGAAGTAAAAGAAATTCTAAATAATATGATAGCTTAACATTTGGCGAATATGAGCTTAATATTTGGAATGAATACTTATTGCTTAACAACTAAAAACAAAGATTTTTAAATCGGAAAGTCATCAACTCCTATTAGTTAGAAATGAAATGATTAATATTCAGTTTATATTGCCAAATTCTATCATTCTCCATCTTTTGAATAAAAAAATTAATTTTCATTTTTCAGATGTTGTTACTTATCAACAAGTATAGTGCTCCGCTAAGAAGATATGCACAGCAAAATTTGTACTGATTTTTCTGCACAACAACACCTTGTACAGTTATTTTTATCTTAAAGCTTCATCTTGTGAAAGTTTCCTACCATGGATAGTTTCAAGGTACGTGTTTATCTTTCATTTATCGTATTCACAAATTTTATGATAATTTATTGTTAATGCATAAACAATAGATTGACGCTAATTTGATTTTCTAATACACCCGTTTTTATTGTTTAAAAATTTTTTTAGTCAACTGAAGGAAAATGGGACATCTTTGCGTCTAACTACGTAATGCTACTTAAATAATATTTCATTTGAGATATAAAATTGCAGCGACTAATTATCAAAACACGAAATGGAATTGTCTATTTTAACTAACTAATGAATTTTCATCCAAAATAAACAGACAAGAAATTATTTTCTCTTAGCAGAAAGTGAATATTTAAATATATATATATATATATTTATATATGTTAAAGTGTTATATTTCGAGGCAAAAATATATCCAAAAATAGGGATTCAGGTTAAGAATTTAAGCAAGAAATTCAGAGAGAGAGAGAGAAAGAGAGAAACTGACATTGAAAGGAAATTAATCAATTTCTGTCTTTTCATTTTAAAAAACTAAATTAAATTTTTAAATCCAACAGTTTTAAATCTCTACTTTTATTGAAGTAGTTACGAAAACTCACACTATCTGTTTTACTAATTTAATAATTGGAAACCCCCAAAATATATCTTATTTCAAGAGTTTCAAGCCCTTGAAGACATTTTCATTACGATTTTGTCTATTTAACTAAATGAAAAGAAACCATGACCCTGTTTCAAGAATTAAGTAGATAACAGTGATGCTCTAAAATCAAAACAACTAAACGACCGAGTCAAATTTTCAAATTCCATCACCTTCTACTTTGAATCCGAAAAATTCCTATTTACTTTCGCAAATAGAATCGAAATGTACAAGAAACCTCACCCTGCACAAACGTTTCCCTCCTGAAAGTTCCCAACTCCTGAAAGTAGCAGACGGAACAGTCTGCTCCAACTCAAATCGAGTTTTAGCATTCAATGCGCTTGCGCTCAACCCTTCTGCGTAGAAAAATTTCAAAGCACTCCCCAAACAGCGCGGTTCTGATGATGGATATTTAGAAGCGCGCAAGCCAGGCGCAACATCCGGATTCGTCCAATATATATATATACCTATATTCTTACATAAAAGACGGAGACACGACTTCGCTCTCCACTGTCTCAGTCATCGGGACTGCAGGAGGCATTATGACAGGTTGGGTTGTCACTAAGTAACACAGAAATTTATTAAGACATCTGATCAAATTAAATCCAACATGATTCATCATACTCAGCCGAAGAAGGGAGTTAGAGGTTTGAAAGTAATTGTTATGTGTTTCGCACTGACGACTCTGACCACGTGCTCGCCTGGGTAAGTCAGTTTTTTTCGGGTTATTTTGACATTTATTAGATAAAATTCTCAGATCTTGTAGGCATGTTTTTTAAGTTAATCACGTGTTTGTTTTTTATTTATATTAAACATGTGGCTATTTTTGTAATTTTATTAGAGTTTATTATTTTTACTTTTAAAGAAATTAATTAAGGGAATATAAGAATTCCGGCGAACTTATAAAATATTGCGCCGATGTGACAACTTTGTTTTTCTGTATATGTTTAAATATTTTGTAATTTATTAGAAATATCTTGTGAAAAACAATTTTGAGTATTATAAAGAGATTTCTAGTTAATAATTCAAACAGTGTTTTGAGATTGCAATTAATTTTTCTGTAAATTACTATTAGCCTTTTAATTCCAAGTTCATTTAAAATAGTTTTTTTATATTTATATCAATGGATGATTGTAATGAGATGTTTTTAATAAGTATACTTTAAAAAAAACCGGAAATGGAAAACAATTGGTTTAATTGTATTTGAAACTAAATTAAATTAGATTTGAATATATGTTAATATTTTAATGTATCTGTTATTTTTTTTTGGGGGGGAGGGAATTTGTTTTGAAGAGAGTAAAATGATTTTCTGCTAATCCTTCTTCAAATTCTTATTTGTACATTTTTTACAAATAATTTTTATTTTCTTAAAGAAAATCTATTTTGAATTTTTAAAATTTAAATTAAAAACTTAAATATATTTATTAATTTTAGTTTTTAAATTTATTTAAATACAAGAATGCGAACGATTCGTTGATGATGAATTATTGAATGATTCTTTTCATTTTGATTCTTTTAATATAGTTACAAAAGAAAAAAACAATCCTTATTATTCATTGCTTGGAGAATGTAAAGGTTTTTTCGGAATTTCATACAAATCCATAATGTGTTATATTACCGTTTTTAACAACATATTACGGTAAAGTTATGGAAAAAATCGAACTTAAATATAATCCATTAACTCCATTTCAGAATAAACAAGAAAAAATAATCATTTCTATAATAAAATTTTAAATGTTTCTTGAATTTATAAATATTATGAAAACTTCATATTTCTAAAGAAGAAGTGGTTAAAACTATTTCAAAATCATTTAGCATTCTTTTTTGACAAAAGTACCGTCGGCATCATAATTATTGATCTATATAAATTAATATTAAAACTTTAATATTATTTTTGTACGGTGTCATTAAAATATGTTATCATATATAGTTCAGAATAACATTTCTTGCGGTAAAAATCAGTATATTTCTTGATTTCTCAATTTTGCTATGAAACTCTGCTTCGTGTTATATTGTGAACAAAGAGAAATATTAAAATATATAGTCCTTCTCTCGTCGGTATGAGTAAAGCGAAGGAAAATTTTCTTTTAAGGCTTTACGGACACTGATTTACAGTTAAAAAATTTGTCTTCATGATTTATTTGAAATAAAATTCTCTTAAAATTTCAATTGGCATTTTACAACTAGATTTCAAGATCATTGAGACTCTCAAAATTTGAATATCTTGAAAAAATCTAAAAAATTCAAATTTATATCTATTAAATTATAAATTTTTGTGTGCAGAAAACACACAAATGTATCAGTATCAGATATCATGCCATGAAATATGTTTACTGATATAAAAGTAAAATTATTTTAGTAAATTTAAGAATCTTTATAAATGTATTTGGGTTAGACTGAAATATTATTATATTCATATATTCATCAAACAAACAAGAAATCATATTTCCTCCAGATGCCCTACAGATTTGAACATACTAGATATTCAATATGGTAAACTGATAAGCGACAACTTGAATAGTCTGTTGATGTGAACTCAGCTAAAGTTATCTGATTCTCTGTTAAATTTAGTAGATTTTTGAGATGTGATGTATTCCTAACACATATGTTATAACATTATGTGACTTTTTATCTATCTATCTTTCTTTTTATCCCCCCCATTCGGCGTTTGATACTCTTGGAAAATATAAGTCTCAGTATCGATAGTTTGAAAGAAAATGCGTTATAAAACTTGATATTTACAAGTGAAAATAATGTCACTAATGAATATTGGAAAAATAAAAATGAAGTATTAAAATAAATGTGAACTCATAAGATCTTGACTAGTTTTTGATTTAGCTCATAAAAAAATTAAGAAGCATTTGCTTCTGTATATTCTAATGACATAAATTTAAAATAAGTTGAGTCACATTCGAATTTTAAAAAGTTATCTGTTTACTAATGTCCATCTGTCAGTAGTTTAGGGGGATTAAATGACCTAGAAAACCTTTTAGTATCTATTTAAAAACGGGACAAGAGCCAGAATATTTTACGGCTGCTTAATTTTGCGATTTCAAAAGGCAAATGACGGGACACTTTTCGAAAATTTTAGACAGTGCGTAATGCCAAGAAAAATACATATAATCTCCAATGAGTTGAGAATGCTTCTTTGTAGCTTTTGCATGTTTCTGGACTTGCATTTAATAATTTCCTCGAATTGCTTGCTACGCTGTTCGATTAGGAAACTTGTTCAAACACAAATAAAATATTTTCTATAAAAAGTATAACAGAGCTCTAAACTGCACCTGCAATAATATTTCAATATAAAAACAAACAGTACTTTCTAGAAGAACGAGCTGTAGGTTGGTATTAGATTTACAGTACTGTTTTTTTTTAACTAAAATTTAGAGAATCAGCTGAAGTGAATCCTCTTTAAAGAAACGTATTCTAAAAAATTATGCAAGATATTAAAAAAAACATAATCCAATAAATAAAATAAGCATTTTTGGATAACAACTCAGTAAAAAATCCCGATTATTTTTAGATTCTGGTAGTTAGTGAACAAAAAATAATCTTAACCAAGATTTTATATTAATTGATCTGGAACTCTTAAGTTTATTTATATAAAAAAGAATTAGCTTTTAAATCTATGTTGAACATTTTATAACTTTGTTATATTGAAGCAGTTTAGTAATAATTTATTAACAATAATATACAGTTAATTAATATACAGCTTTTGAATCTTAACAGAAATCATTTGAAAAATTATTTAATTTCGGAAATAAAATTTTAACAGCTGCTTAATTTTTCAGTTAAGTAATTTCTACTGAGTTTAATATTTTTAAACTCATATATAAAACATAATTCATGTTTAAAGCAAAATTAATTATGAATTTGATTTTTTTATGGAATAATAATTTGAATTATTAATTTATTTTTATTGAAGGTTAGTTCTAAAACGGGTTCCGTATAATTTATCATAATGTTTATTATTTTCACAATTTTTATTAAATATAAATAAATATGATATTATTGTGTAAAATATTTAAGATTTTTCATCAATAAATTTCAGAAGGTTAATCATTAATAATTGTATTGAAATCGATTATTGTCTTCATGTTATATAATTTTTGTCTTCTGATAATAAAAAATTAGGCAACTAAAATTAACTTTTTTATTTATCTACTATCTAATAATTAATATACTTAAAAAAGGAAACCATATAAATGAACAATAAAATATATAATGAATTTTGATATGAGTAAGATTCAAGTAAATAAAAGTGGAATTGTAAATTTCACCAGCGAATTAGCTTTTAAAATTTTAGCATTTTACTAAAAAAAAGCAGCCGAACATGTATGTATTGCATAATCTATATTTATAAAATTATTGAAGAGTACATATTTAAAAAGTGTTACACTAATAATAGAAAGTTCAGAGCTATTTGAAAATGAAACTGTATTTAAATTACTGAATATAATGAATTACTGAAGTTTTCTCTTTATTAAATATCTGTTCAATACAAGAATAAGTTTTTAAAACTTTACATTCGATTTTTATCTTTAAGAGAATTGAATTAAAATTTTATGTTTGAAAATACTATGAATTTCAGCCTTTGATTCAAGAGGAAGACAGATAGACGTTTAAATAAAACTTCCAGCTTTATATATTCATTTACATAGAATTTTCCTTCAAATAGAAAAGATTAAAAAAAAATCCTCCTATATACAACAAGCTTTCTCTGAATGCCTTATTTGAAAAACTACATTATATATTTTTTTATTTGTTTAGAGATTATGTTGAAAGAAAAGTGATTTCCCTTTGCTACTTTGATGAAAAAAGATCCCTCGATTTTCGTGCTGCTCGCATCCCAGACTGTTACCGAGTTTTTGCTATTCCAATTTTCCTGTTCCTCTTCTTCTTTTTCTTGTTTTATTTGAAGAAATAACAAAAATAATTCGTTTGAAGTTTATTGCCCTACTCCTGATTACCAATTTAACTAAATTAACTGGTAATTAAATGGCTGCAATTCAATTGCTTTGAAAGCAAATTGTATTTAATGAAACTTACATAATTAAACATCAATGAAAAAACTAAACAATTTTGAATAGTTTGTCATTAAAAGTGAATTCATATTCTAAAACAGAGGGATTGATAATTTATAAAAATCATTGATTTAGTGAGGTGGTTAAATTCGAAAGTAATAAATCTCCGTAAAAGCAATGAATATATTTTTTGAAGCTTTATACCTAAGAGTGAATTTTTTTATTTTTCACACAGGACTCGATAATTTATTTAGGGCAATTTGTTAATAGCACACGCAAGGAAACACTTGAATGAAACTAAAAAAAGTTCTCATTTAAATTACAAACCATCACCATTTGCTAGCAATGATACTTAGTTAGGATTCATGAAAATTAAATCGTGGAATATTTCACAACTAGCCTCCTTTAGGATAGTTATGTAGTCACGTAATATTCATTTTGAGCTCATTTCAATCTAGTAACTAAAAGGTTTCTACTCATGTAGTGGAATTATGTGGAAATGAATTTGAAAAATTTCTGGGGATAAAAATGAGGACAGACTTAAAGAACACATTTTTTTCCAGAAATTCTATACAGAACTGGACATTTTTTTATATTTACACAAGTTTGTGTTAAAACTATACATTTGAATGAATTCATCAATAGTGAATATTGTCCTTTTACACCACATTTATTTTAAATTTCTGTCGGCATGTTTTTAAATCTGGTGACATATTTAAACTTTTTCATTCCTATACCCTATTTTTTCAGATATTATAGAGAGTATTTGAGAAATTGCATGCTGAAGAGTTTACCACACACGAAGAATTCATTTATATGATCATTTCCTTCAATTACTCTATATCAAACCAAAAAACCTTTCAAATAAGTTTACTTTTTAAAATGAGAACCTTTACAGCAGTGCTCAAAAAATCAAAATGTGATTAGATATATTTATAAATAGGATTCCTTTTACGCTTTCATAAAAGCGTTGAAAATAAATTATCTGTAGATGCATTAATTTTTATTTATCCATTAAAAGCATTTAATAAGGATTTTTTAATCATGTGAAAACAAAAATAAAATACTTCTCAAAACCATACTCGGAATGCGAACCTTTCTATGAAAGTGTAAAGTTAATATATAAAAGAAAAAATCTCATTTTAATTATTCATTTTTATATTTTTATCAAATTTATTTATATTTATTTTATATTTTATCAGGAATTTTTTAATGAAGAGGCATCTAATTTAACTCTACGAAAAATTTTTTGAACTATTGTAAGTTGAGTCAATTAAAAAGCATCTTTTTCTAATATATTGTTTTATTGGATACATCATATAATTTATTGAGTATTTGTTAAATGTTTCTTATTTTAAAATACATGATGTTTTTTTTACATAATATGCAATAATTTTTGTTAAATGTATAATCAAATCAATGTAAATAATTATAGATATATCTATATTTATTCTTGTAACAATGAATTCTTGATTTATTTATCCTTCTTGTAAGACTCAGTGCCTTAAAAATGGATTTTTTTATTAGATTAGTTGAATAAGTTAAAAAAGTTGTATATAAGCTCGCATACAATTTTGAATCTTTATTTAAAAATTTTCAGTTCACTTGATTTTTTATTGACTGATTATTTTCTTTATTGATATTTTATTTTCATTTACTGAATATTCCACTGGAAAAATTAAACTTTGAAGCCAGCTCCGCTTTAATTCACTAGAAGTTTTTTTTAAAAAAAGAATCATTATCTTGAAATAATTGTAGATTTGTTATACAAAATATTGCAACTAAGTTATCTATGCATATAAAAGTTGCAGTGATGAAATCTAAATCCTTAAAAAATCCCATGCATTTTTTAGAACTTACAAATAGGAAGGAAGAAAAAGAAAGTATGATCTAATAACAGAAAAGTTAATAGTAGAGATACCACCGAAAGAATACCAACCATTCCAACCATCCCAAGAATATTATCTCTTTTCTCTTTGAGTTACCATTCATTTTATTTCAATTCTCACCTCTAAGTGGGGATTAGAAAAAAAAATTACATCTTACAGCAACAAATGCGTTAAAAAAATACTGTTTCAGTATCGCGTGGAAAAAAAATCCTAATGCGTAAAATGCCCTCGAGCTTTTGTTTCACCGACAACTTCTATTTAGAAGCAAAAAATCGACTGAATAATCTTCTAGGGAAAAACAAAGTTTTCTTACCACATAATTTTTTTTCATAAAGTTTGTATAAGGTATATCACTATCTTCATGAACAAGTTTAATACCAGTAATTAAAGTTTTAAGGTGATTTTGGATCATGTTTGGCAAGAATCTTTTAACTTGACGTAATTACCATTTCAAATCCTAGAAACCGTTTATTTATACCAGTTTAGTTTAAATAGGTTTTTTCGAAAAATATCTCTTTTGTTTTATTTGTATTTGGTATTAAGAAATTTGTATTAAAGGTGTTTCAATGTGGTGATGATTGATGCATATAAAAATAAACAGTCAGGTTTAGTGATTTTTTAAAGTAATAAATTGATTAAAATTTATGGATTTAAATATGTTTTTTACATTAGTTTTCTCATTGATATTATATCAAATTTTGTATTAAATAAGATACATAAAGTTCCATTAGTGTATTGTTTTAATGTATAAACTTTGAGTTGGGCTTACACTAAAAACAAAGCATTCCAATACATAATCTTTAAAGCAAGTTCGAAATCAATTCCCGATTAATAAAACAACCCTCAAGTCATCAATTATGTCATACCTTGTTTAGCAAAACTCATGATGACGTTTTGAAAATTTCTTATTGACACAATATACTTCGATTCAATTTAAATAATATTTGTGTGATAATATACTCGAATGACGATTTTAGTCTCATTATATTATGCAAATAGTTTAGTGTCGCGATCTAAAAGTTTTAATGCTTACATCAGAAACAAAATGAACAGCTAATAATCATATTTCAAAATTGCTGTGTCTTTAGAATTTTTTCTGTGTTTATTAACATCGTCTAAGGCTGTTCTTTTTGTTGAAAATTTTATTAAATAATGCTGATTATCTATATATTCCATTGCGAAATATATTTTAGCATGTAACATTTTATTAGACGTATATATATATATAATAGTGAGTTTCAATATGAATTTAACTTACATTAGATATATGAAATACACATATCTCTACGTTAACGTACATAATAAATCCAAATTATCTATAGTTTCTTTAGTAGCTGTAGTTTCTAAGTTCCTCTGTAAGTAGATGACTGCCTTTGCTTTCTTCATAGAACGATAGATTTGAAAATAGATATGATATACATATTGTTAGCTTTGCTTATATTTGTATAACTATATTTGATACTAATTCCGAATTGTTATAAATTGATGTTTAATTAGTATTACTTTTCTTGTATCCTTCTCCTCTGGTTTTTCATTCTAAAAAGTATATGTCACATGATTTAATTGCAACAAAAATATCGTTTAGCTTTTGATACATTAATAAAAAAATAAAATTTTATCATGTTAAAATTAATCAAAATTATAAAAAGAGAATAATAAGAAAAAAATAGAAACTTTTTTGAATGAAATAAAGTTCCTGAAATGCTTTTCAGGCTTAGTTGACAAATATGATTTATTCAGAGATGATGCGTAAGTTTTTCGCTAATCGATAACCAATTAATTGTAGATTTTTATCTAAATTTAACGCATTTATTATAAAAGATTTAAAAATTTATACACAATTTCTTATTGTACAGATATATATTTACTAACAAAAATAAATATCTACAGCTTGATTTAAAAAAATTAGACAAGACATTTTTTTTTCATGCAGTTAGACTCATGCATTCGTAAAAATGAAAACCATTTATAAAAGCTGAAACGCAGTTCAAGAATGCAGGGCACAAAGAAATATGAATATAATTTTAATTATACATTTCTAGAATGCTTACATATATTTCAAATTTCTCACTTCAATTCGTAATTTCATTCCCAAATGCTTACTTTACAAAGTCATCGATTCTCCTGGCAGACTTTTTATATCACACTTTTATTTATTAATCTCTACCGCAGTAAATCCAATTGATGTCAGACAGAAGAAGTTATAAAAACTTGATACACATTGCCATTTTTTGCATTTGTTCTGTGAAATGCTCATTGCCCGAGGCGAAGTCTAGACTTCAATTTCAGAGAGTTGAGCATTTTATATATGACTCTGTTGATATCGGATGCCTTTTCGGATCTTGCATTTGCTAAATCATCTGATTCATGCGTCTTTTCACTGGTGTGCTATGGATATTTGGATTGTCCAGTGATATTTATTTAATCTTGCCTTAAAATTATGATTCCCTACATGAAAATAGAATCTTGGTATTTCAAAAACTAAGATGTTAATCTACATCGAATTAAAGATTGTGAAAAGTGCTTTTAACCTAATATAGAATCCTTTCTAGCAAATGATCGTTGCACAATTATTCCAAATCCAAAACTTTCCATTAATTGGTAACCCAATGTAAATTTTTCAGCAACTTCAACAAAGCTAAAAAGCATCTGATAGACATCTGCAATAAAATTATACGAAACATCTCTAAATAATTGACTATATTAATATATTAAAGTAACTTTATACACAAGTTTTGCCAAATTCACATTTATTTAAAATAGAAGTATATTACGATTCTAAGAATTCCACCAGCGAAGATAATTGGATAGAAATATATTTTTCCAATTCTCTTTTAAAAGCAATTTATACTTTATTTTATCCAAGAATGATAAGTAAATACCTTTTCATTTCACAAGATATATCAAATTTTTTTAAATTATGCATAACAACAAAGGCAAAAAGAAACAGTAGAGTTTCCAGACAAAGATTACAATTGATACTCTCGCATATATTCTGAACTTAACATTAAAATTACATTATCTTCCATAAATAGGTCCATTTAATTCTCCTCCCAAACATCTCAATATATAATTTCAAAGGAAAAGTAAGAAAAACCACGTGAGAAAATTTGATACATAATTTTATGAGTAAAGAGCCGGCATTGACTTTATTGAGTATCAAATCATCAATAGCCTTCAATCAAATTACTCTAATAAAATTGATAGTTAATCAAACTCCAGTAGCAATCATGCTATACCATAATCAAATTTGGTTGTATTGATTCTTTTTAAACTTTAACTTATTCACATTTAAATCACAAATAAAATGCAAGGTTAACAAAGCTAATTTTAAAAAATTGGGATTTAAAAAGGTTTTAGTAGTAAAAATAAACAAGAAAATGTGAACATTCCTCGCTTGTACAATTTACAATCAGCAATCAGAGCTATAATTTCTAGAAAACAAAAATTAAGCTGGTGCTTTATTTTAATTGGAAGGGATCCTTCTGAAATTCATTATAAGAAATTAAATGAACCATGAAATATTTTAATCAAAGTCAGGAACTTTGATAATCGAGTAATTAAAATTATGATTTTTCATTCTGTGAAGAATCTTGCAATGTTTAAAGAAAACTATGCAATTGTTTTTTCCTGGTTCTAAGTTTAAGTTTTTTTTTGAAAATGCTATATTCTTTTGTTTTTCTGATTATTAAACAATGCTATATTAATAATTTTTAGTTCCAATTTTAATAATAAATTTATAATAAAGAAATATTCTTAATGTTTTATTTATATTTTCGAATGAGCAAGATAAGTTTTAGTGTTACAATTTGCATTCATATCTTCTTAAGGTATAGAATATCAATAAATTATGCCATATAAAGCAGAAATGGCTCAAATATATTGAAGTTAATAATAAATTATATTCCGTTAGATATGTAGATATATATTGATATCCACAGAAAAATTAAATCTGTCTAAAATTGATAGCTTTTATAGCAGGTTCTAATAACGCCAGATGAGATAATCTAATTTTTGGAAAGTGTCGAGTTTCGCAAGTCCGAATGCAAACAAAAGTTCGAAAGTCATTTGTTTTAATTAAAGAATAAATTTAGAATTTTCGTTTAATGACATTTTGGGAGTGTCAACCCCAATCAAATATTATGTCACTTGCATACTTATTTTAATATAATCTTCACTCTTTTTTTCCATTTGTTATGATAACCCTCGAAAGTTAATTTCTAGCAAATCAAGGGGCATTCACAATCGCCTTTATTTAACGAGAGGATAACTTCAAATAGTGAGGATATTTAACTGTCCAAAAATATCAATTTATGAAAGTTTTCTTATTTCTATCTGTTAAAATGCGTGAAACTATGTATATCTGATGTTTCGATGAGATGAGAAGAAATTTTTTTCAGTGATGCATTTTTGACTTTTACTCATAGTTTCCTAAATAATTATGAAAACGTAGACAATGAATATATTTGAATCCGTTCTTATTATTTTAAATCTACAAAAAATGTTCCATAAAACTTTATTAACATTTTTGAAGTTATTACATTATTTTGTAATTAATATTAACAACATAGTATATATATATATATATATATATATATATATATATATATATATATATAGCTTCTTAATAAAAAACACCTCTGCTCTACCCATAGCTTTAAAGTTTGAAACTGCAACAGTTCCAATATTTCTTCTCAATCCAATTGAATAAGTAATTTCAGTTTTTGTTGTTCCTTCACTTCTCCACTCCATTTCGCTTTCCGCATCGATGATTTGAATTGACTTCCTTTATCGTTGATTATTTTACAGTTGATAGTATATTGATGGAGTAACTTCTTCAGTACTGTTGGTCACATTACAGTAGATTTATGGTTTAGCAGTTATTAAGAGCGACACATTTACTAAGTTGATCCCGTTGTTTTTCCTTGCTCCGTAAGATTAAGTTATAAAAATTTCCAGTAAGCAGGAGAGAAAGTGAGAAAGCAATTTGAAACTTTTAATGTGGCTGAAAGAAGTGTTAGAATATACTCTATTTTTATACATTTATTTAATTTTCCTATCCATAAATTCTGTATAGCATGTGCTTGATGGAATAGGATATGATGCTTGAAACCGGCAGTTTATTGTAAAAGAGGGTTTCAAAAAATTAATATAAATAACTTTGATACTACATCTGGTCACATGACAAACATAACTACACATATCGTCTAACATTTAATAATAATCTGAGTTGCCTTTGTAATGGCCGTTTTCTTTTTTCAAAATGAGTAACTGAATTCATAATTAAATTGGCACAATGCATTTATCATTTTGTATATGTAAATTATTGACTTTTTTTACAAGAGTCTGTTATATTCTGGTTATATATTACATGTAATTCTCAGAAATTTGTTTCATTTTAAACAAAATAGATATAAACTATCTTGCGTGCCCCAGTAGTTTTCTCTTGCTAAAATTGCTCGCTACTTTATAGAAGAAATTTATATTTTATTTTCTATAAAAAAATTAATTTCCATGTTGAGACATTAAATATAGTCTATGTCTAATGATTCACTTGACAAATATTTCTAATCTAAAAGTTCTTTTTAAAAGTATCTACAATAATTTGTCCATGGGATATCTGTATTTTGTTACTTTTACAAGTATTTTCAGATGACTGATTCAAGACTCATCCATCTTCCTAAATCCTTAGTGGAGACAGTAACGGTAATGAAAAGTTTGGATATACAATTCTCTGAATCGATAGTCTGAGTGTCCACCTGTAGAAATCAGAAATTCTTAATTTATTAAGGACATATTGTGGGTCTTTGGAGTAATATGTATGATTGTAACATGTTTACTCGTACATTTGTCCAAATTCTTGCTTCACTAAAAATATTATTTTAAAAGTATTTATTGTGCATTTTCTGTGGGTATTCCAAATGACTGGCGGTTAGATAAAACTTATAGATTTTATTTTTTTAGCAAGTGATGAAGTATTTTAAGTCCATAATTTATAAAATTAATTATCAAATAATTGCAATAAACACAGACATTTTAAGAAATATTTGCATGCAATCCAGTTAGTTTTTTAAAATTGTAATTTTTTTTATTTATGTTACAACAAAATATGAAGAATAAAGGAAATTCCTTTTTGTAATCGGAGTTATTTAATGAAACTGTAAAACCTTTTGATAATAAGAAATCTTAAACCGCACCGAAGGAAATTCCTAAGCTATCTAATGAAAAATCACCAAGCAATCGTTGCAAGAGGAATAATTTGCGGTTTTCTGAAATACAATTATCGTCCCAAACATTCAGAAAATAAATCATTGAGAAATCGGTATAAGAGCAACGGTTTATTTTTTTCAGAAATGCAATGATCTTAATATTAGTTTTTTTATACGGAATTTATATTCATTCAAAATTTAATTTTTTACTAATTGAAAATTGTAAAAAATTATTCTTTTTAGAGTTATGGTTTACTAATATAATTCTGATTAAAATTTAAAATGATAATTGTGTTAAAACCATCAAAATCCTTCTTGATAACAAATTCATCACTATCCAGATATAAAAACATATTTTAGAAAATGACTGTTTCTCAAATTTGAATAATTCCGTCGTGAATCTTGTATTTATATTAAGAGACACTTCTGGATAAGTTTCAATTTTATGTTAGTTATATAGATCTTGTGTTAGTTATTAGCCTATTAATAGTTAAAGAATTATTAAATTAATAGCGAATGAATTAAAAACAATCAGGATTATTTTATATTAATCCAAGAGTAAATAAAATCCATTGTGCCCAGTAAATTTTTTCAGGTAAATGAATTTCATCAATCAATAATTAATTCTTTTTCAACAAGTAATTCTACAGAAAAGAAATTTAAAGGCAAAAATTAATGAAAACTTGTTTTTATACCAATGAAAGAAATAAAAGAGTTGACTAATAAAAGAAATCAACTGTTTAAACTTCACATTCTAATTGTGAAATAAAACTTGATTATAATGTCCATGTAGGCAATCTTAAGTCACAAATGACTCTTCATAGTTTTTTTATTCAAACTCGTTAGAAAATTAGCAAAGATTTTATTGAATTTCATTCTTTCTTTACTTTATCAAGAGAAATCCTGTTTTTATCCTTTTTGGAAATTAATGAATTAATTCTTAATTAAAAAATTGAATTATTAAAAAAGAGTCCATCATTTAATGCTTGGAATCCATTTTGGGGATTAAAGAGATAAGTTCAAAAAGTAATCCTTTGTGCTTCCGTACTGTTTCCTATTTTCGTACAGAGAAATTAATTGCTGGAGAAATTTTAATTATTATTCTTCCGTTAAAGTATCTACTTTTCGACTCACAAATTAAAACTCAAATTAAAATTATATATTTGTTAAGGCTGATTATAGAGAAAGGTTTTAATATGCTGGAAAAATTCACGATTCAGAAGCAGAATAATTATCTGATTAAAACTAATCCAAGTGCACATCTGTTACATTGACAATTACGTCTTTCAACAAGTCGATTAAAAATTCATCCGATATTAATTAACTTAATCTTCTTGAAATTAAATATTAGTTAAAATTAAGATTTTTATTTTAAAATAGGTTATGAAAGTAGATGACCTGTAAAAGCAAAAAATGTTTGATTTTCAAGTGTTAATTTCCCTCGTAAAATTGAATTATAAATTCACTTAATTTATCGAAAATTATTGACTGTTAAAGCAATTAATTTTGAATCACTAGTTCAAGAATTCTAACCACAATATTTCTTCAATAATTAATTATTTCATAAAAAATGTTTTTAATTATTCCCATAAAATCTACCTACGTAATAAGGTGTCAATTTCATCAGAAATCCAATAAATTACAGTATTTATTAAAGTATCATTGCTTTAAATCTGTAAATTAATTCTTATTGATACAAATCGTATTCATGAGGAATACCAAATAGATAATCCAACAAAAAAAATCATTTACTGCATTAGAATTTTTTCAAGCCTGGATGATTGGAATTAATCTTTGGTTAACAATATTGTTTGCAAAAATTGAAATAATGTTTAAATACAATTTCAAAACTCCTTTCAAATGTATAATAAATTACGATTTTCATAAATAAATATTTTGTTGATGAATCCTTCTCGTTAACTGCTATATTTTTAACAAACTAAAGAAATTTAATTTAGAAAATTTAACTCTTTATACCTGGACGGCAGTTAAAAGTACAATTTAAAACATGTTGATATTTTAATAGTATGATTATGTCTTCTGTTGCTATTCAAAAGACGTAGCTTCGACTGCGAACAGTAGTTATAATCTAATAGCAGGAATAAAAAAATATTACTAATTGCATTAATTAGGCTAATTATATTAGTTTAAACTCTTTTTATTCCCATTTCATGGACTTAGCTGCACCAAATATTACATATAATGTAACATTAAAATGGAAAAATTAATAGTAAAATAATTCGATAAATAAAATGCTAACTAATTTTAGGATGACATCAGCAAAACAAACCTGCAACTGTCCAATTAACAGCATCATGCATATATAATAACCTCATAAACTGAACAAAATGCCAGTAGATTGCTTATCGAAATCAAGTTCAACAAGTGACTCCTTGTTTACGTATTGGATAGGGCAATCAATTGTTATTATTGTTAAGTCTTACTCCAACACAAGATTTATTTTATTGGAAAAGCAATAATGTATATGAGCAGATATGATATTGTTTTATTGAAAGAAAGTCGTTTTTTAATTAAGATTTTTTTTTGAAAAACTTTAAGAAGCGTACAAATTTAAAAAAAATAGAAGTGTTAAAACAAAGTAAGAAAACAATTGAGGAAACATGTTAAATCGGTTAGAGTTAAACCCTATCTTATTAAAATGTTTTTTTATTGTGACTGAATGTGACAAAAATTTTCTGTGCTTTATTGAATGAAAATATTTAATAAATATTTTGTATTTTATCTATTTATCTTAAGTAGATCATGGCTTGGAAGAAATAACGTGATAGAATAAAATAAATTATATTTTGAATAGGGAATAATTGAAACTATGATCGAGCTGAATACATTTTAAATGTTTTAAGTTGATTAATATGTGCCTCAAAACATCTTCATTAACTAACACTCGTTACAAGCAAATTGGTTTCGACAAAAATTGTAATTTATTATTTAAAAAAACAACAAAAAATAACATCTGTTAAACCGTTTTTTCATCTTCTCATAAATTTGAAATTCACCGAGCTTTTTTTCTTTCAATACTATATGAAGTATTAAAATCTATTTGACAGTTAGTGTGGCCCAGTGAAAATGCAAAAACACTACACACTTTTCTTTTTTTTAAGATTTAATTCATTCATGGATAGATGACTTAAATACAGTTTCACAATTTGAATATTGATTTGAAAGTTTCTAACATTCGTTACTAAAAGCAAATCTTAAATAATTTTTTAATAAAGGGATGCTTCTAAACTGGAGTCTATGATGGTCTGAATCGCAGGTTTTAAATTTTATGCGAGGGAATATAGACAACGATTCGAAAAACCCAATTCGTGCAAAATGATCCATGTATACGGGGATATAGTGCATGTAATCCATTGTGGATGAACGTCCTCCTAATTTCGTTGTGGAAATTTAGAGACACGAGGAGGGGGAGCCTTCTCAGTTACCACTTTTGTCTTTTGATTGCGATTTAGAGTTAAGAGTAAATCCCATAATAATCTTCCCATAATAATAGCTAGCAAAGATAATCTATCTAAACAGTCAAATAAAACTCATGCTAGTAGTTTCTTACAGTGAAAACTTAACAGCTACACTTTAAGTATTTAATTAAGAATACAAATAGACTCCTTCATCTTTTTTCTTCTTTCATTTATCAATCTATTTGCGAATATCTTTAAACACGCAACAGATTACAAAAAATAAATATATCTGAAAAAGACGTGTATAGAGTTCGAGAACAGGTAGAAGTTATACTAGTAATATCACTTTGTAGAATCCCAGTGGAGTTATGCATCATGTTAGAAGATGAATGTACTGAGAGCTTTCTAATAAAACTTCCGTTTTTATACGATGGAAACCGCAAGACAGACAGACAAAACCCTTAATAGTCCTGTTGTCTGATCATAAGAGAAGAAATAAATGAAAATCATCTGTTACAGGAAAAGATAAATGCATTTTGCGTGATTTGTTGTAGACTAAGAAATATTATGTGACTGTACTAAAAAAACTTGCAATTTCTGCATTCTCTACATTCTTCTCTTTTAATAATTGATTTCAATATTTAACAATAACTTTTCTTCAATGTTATATGGATAAACAATTGCGAAATTTATATTTGGAACTTTGATTTTAAGATCAGGTTAAGTCATTAAATTTTAATATCCATTTAAAACTTGACAATGTCCAATTTCGCCTTCTTATTCAAAGATTTGACTTTGTAAGGCTAGACCTTTCAATTTCTGCCTGATGTCTAATCATTGTCCAGCGAAATGCATCTGTAACCTTCTGCTTAATAGATATTCCATTCTTTTGTCTCTTAAAGGACAGAATGACAGTGTACACAATTTACTAAACTCAATATTCATTAAATCTGGCTGCCATTAATTAATTATGCAGCCACACTTTCAAATGAAGTAATATGTGGCCTGTTCAAAGAGCTAATTCTAGCCTTTTTACTTACTGCAATGCTGAAAGGCCCCTATTGCCTTTATTGAATTGCATTCTCTTGTGGATTGTGAAACAGTCAAATTTTATACAATTGCTGTATCTTCATTAAACATTTTAATTGCAATAGTCTGTCTACGACTCTATACTTAGGTGGAAATATATTGAATACATTGCATTTCATTTTAAGAATGGTTTAGAAAGCTAAATTGGTGAGAGAGCATTCTGGACATTGGATTATTGGAATTTATCTTACGGTAAATCTGTAATGCAAATTAGGATATTTTATACGCTTTATGAAATACTTCGTCACTTTATTCATTAATTGAATTTAAACATTTGCAATAAATTATGTCTGGACAGTTAGATATGCATTTTCCATCCAGACTGCAAGTGATAATTTTGGATTAAAAAAAGATTATAAATCTAGTTTCCCATTTAAAGACCATGCAATATGGATTAATAATATTTTGTAAAAGTTCTTTCTTACTAATAAGTCACCAAAATTGTTTCCGTCAAATTAGTTGATCAGTCGGCTTATTAATTCATTGAAACAAAACATTGCATAAATTACATTTAAGGTATATTTGTAATTTTAAAAACTGCTCTCGTAAAAGATTAAAACAGTCATTATGCAAATTAAAATTTTTGGGGAAATTTGAAGAGAAATTAGCCGTGATTTGTGTTTCACCGTGTATAAATAATTGAATTCCGAGATATTGAATAAAAATATCCGTTATATTTTGACCAAGACGCACATTTGATTAAAATATTTTCTGAATTTCATTTAAAAGGTATGTATTTAGCAAAATCCAAATAATTTAATATTTTTTGCATATCGACAGAAATACAGTTTGTATTGCTGTACTAATAAAATGATTTTCATGTAGCTCATAATGCTCTCATTAAGAAAAAATTTCAATTAAGGCACTGTGTAACCAACTGACGAACATTTATTTCTGGTTTATTCTTCATTTATTTCTAAATTTCTCTTTAGCTTTATAAATAAGCAATCTCCATTTATTATTCACAACAATTGTATTGCCTCCATTTTCATAAATCATAAATATATGATGAAATGTTTGATTTATAAAATGATTAAAATGTTTGTAATTTTTAATAAAGGGTTTTTTTACTTTTACTACTATTTCGATATGTTGTGGATTTAAGGGCATAAAGGTGATTAGTTAATTTATCTCAAAAGTATTAGATAATTTTGAGGGAAATATTCTTTCAAACATTTCTCTTCTCGGAGATATATCCCCAAGCTGAAAACTAGATGAACGAATATATGCAACGAATATACGAATGAATAAACGCAAAATTTCACCACCTAATGAAACAAGTAAACGACACTTAATTTTTAAAGGCCCTTCTAAATTGTTCATTTGCTTTATAATATAATAATCTCCACTTAAGATTCGTAATAAAATAGTAGCCGTTTCAATTATCCCTTATTAATTCATGATGAGTTTTTTATTTATGGGATAATTAAAATAACTATCTTCTACACATACTCTGTGTTGAATGAATTGTTTTTGATGAAGATAAAAAAATGCACTTTTAAATTGATGTTGAAAACTTTATAATAAAACATACTTATATTAAAATAAATATTCTTTAATTAATATATTTTTGAAATAAAAATAATTCTAAAAGGTTTCTTAGGGAATTTAAAGGTATTCCTCCAGATGAAAATAAAATATTTCTTTTTCCCCCTACATTTCGTTCGTTGCATCATTAAAAGTTTACCAAGGGCGGATGCTCAGCTAAAACTCCTTGAATAAATAAGATATACATGCAATTTTCTTATCAAAACAACTATTGTTTGGGAAGTATTATCAGTAATCTATCTTCCATAACGAGTTTATAGAATGGTGAAACCAGGACAGATATTCAGGGTTTTTATAGCCGGGAGTGCATTTTTCTCAGTCACAAACAAGCATCGGTTTGCATTATTTGAGGAATTGGGAAAATTTGAAAAAGAATCGGTAAAAGGTTTTGAGCTTTTAGGAAAATATTAATGTAAATAATTCAATTTTTTTTCTGTGCGTTTGATTTTAAAATTTCTTAATCCATATGAAGCACTTTTTTCTCTTTTTCTCGGATACTGTACAATGATGCATTTCTGGTTATTTTTAATACTTTCAATGAGAAGCTTCCAAAAATATTAATTTTAATTTTAGACTTTTCAAATGCCATGGTAGGTTGGCGATAAAGCCTCAGTTATTTTTATTCATTTCGAAAAAAGCACACTCGAGCGCTTATTCCGTTATCATTTTTTAGGTTTTTTGTTTGTCACATGCCATGTTCTTGACACTACAATCAGAGGGTCTGAGTTGAAGCACGATCCCGCAAAAGATCCGCCTTGCCCATGTATTCATTACATGTTAAACTTAATGCTTCACATGGGCATGGATGAAAAGGATGCTAATACAAATAAACAGATAAATAAACAAAATATTTTTTCTTCTTTGTACGATGGACATGCTAAACCTCAGAGGTTCTATTACTGAAGTTGTTTAGAGACACGCATTATGAGTTAAGGACTGAGGTACCTATTAATTGAATTGAGGATCCTATGAGCACGACTCGGTGTCACTAACTATATTTCCTTTCGTATAGTTAGTACTTTTTACCTAAATAGTTTGCCTAAAGGGAAATGAATACTTAAACCATTATGTATTCTTGATGTATTATTATGTAATCGGCAGATGAGAGACGAAACATTTCTTGCTGTCCACAATTTATGAATCTTTTTATTCTATTTTTTGTCATTCTATTTTTTTCATGACATTCTCTAATTTTCTATCTGAATCCTTTACTGTTTCTTCCTTTAAAAGATTATAAGATAACATATTATAATTTAAAAGATAAAAGGTTTCCAAAACTTCTACTACGAGACGTTGATGCATTCAAATCACGTTGCATATCGATAGAGAAAACTGTAAAATAAAATTAATAACTTAAAGCATTAAATAAATACAAATATATTCTTATCTCTTATGATTGTAAATGAGTATATGAACATAAATTAATATCATCCAGCGTGTAAATGAGTTATATGAGTAAATAAGTTATAAAAGATAAAATACATGCACAGATATGATAATAGGAAAATTGAGAAATAAAACCTATTATGAGCTCTCTATTAATAAAATTTAAAAGGAGGTAAGTTCAGTCATCAGAGATGAAACTTTCAATGTCTTTCCCAAACTCTTTTATCGTAATGAGAACTAAGTAATTTTTTTACATGTAATTTCTAATCTTTGTAACCAAATTTATTTCTCTTAAAATATTATTTTGAGCATTAAAATATCTTAAGAATTTTTACAAAATCTATGGTTTTTACAATTGTTTTTTAAATCATTTTATGTAAAAATTTGATGCCACAAGTTGCTTTATTCAGCTTCATTAGATAAAAAATAAAATGTAATATATGTTTACATAAACTGTGCTTTTAAGTTACATGTAATACTTTAAAGTGAAATTTTTATGATTTTGAAAAACATAATATAATTGAAGAAATAAGAAAAGAGAATATTTTTGTATTGGCTATGTCGTCCGTAGGGGTCACAAATTAAATTTTATACTTGAATATCAAAAGTTTATAGCGAACTCTACAAAGCATTTCGAAAAAGTTTGTTTTTAGTAAAGAGCATTTATTTCTTCGGAAGTCATTTTAATAAATAACAGGGAACTGGAGCTTGGAAAAAGGAGTCGAAGAAAAATTTATAGTTTTCATTTGTTACAAAAGGATAGCTCTTCTGTCAGAATATTTATTCTTAGGAACATAGGAAACATTTGATAGAGAATAAAAACGGAATTGTATCAAAAAGAATGGTTTTAAATTCATGAATAGAAATTTTATTTTTTAAACTTAACATATGGCTATCATTTAATACTGTTCTCACGCCAAAAACACTGTTTGGAGTTAAAGCCTCTAAAATTGAGATTGCAGTTTCATTTATAATTTAATAAATTAATATGCGAGCGGATTCTTAAAATCGTGCTTTTAATTTTAGAAGTAAACGAAGTATATATGATTTAGATGCTTTTATTTGCAGAAGTATTGGGAAATTTTTATGTCAAGAACATCAAAACAGATATTTGTTCCCAATTTTTGTTCTGGTATGGTATTTTTGATGAGGAACTCTTATTCATTAAATTATTTCGAAACATTTCAAACACGCACGCATGCAAACACACACGCACACAATAATAATAATAATAATTGTTATTATTATTCACTAAATCTTCAAAATCATATACATCATTATTTCAGTTTCTGATAATTGAATTTTGAAAATAAATATTTCTTGGGAAGAGATTCTGTGAGATATTTTTAATATTCACGAAACATACATTAATTTTGCTTCTGTACAAGTCATTATTCTTTAACATTTCATTGAAACACCAAATGGAAAAGCTTTTACAAGTCCTTTTCCTACCCTCCATTAACTAGTTGATTCCAATCATTAACTAGACTCTCCCGAAATGACGGATATTATAAAATTAATGGCTCTGCTGAAATTTTGCACTGCCAGCAATTTTTAATAGAACTAATTACATGAAAGAATAGCCCAGGTGTGGATGTACTCTTATCTCTTAAATTTCAGCTGATATATGTAGATTGATTTTAAAGGCATACTACATCCGTTTCAGCCATATTTCAGAACACCAAAGTGTCATTATTTAAACTATATGCAGAAAGTTTTATGGTATTTAGCTAACAATGAGCGAATATCAGGAACGATGGTTTAAAACTCTAGTTCGAAAGATGTTTGTGCAATTATCCTGGATAATGATCATTTTTCTAACTATAGAATCTTATTTATAATTCCTTAAACCATGATATATACACTCATTCAGTAAGTAAAAGAAATGATCAAGCAAATTATTTTTTAAGAACAATAATTAATTCATCAAATGATTGGTAAAATATTTTACAATGAGATTCAACACAAATATTATGCTTTTAATTTTTTTTAAATTACATCCTCTTATACAAGATATATTCAATTCAATCATTCAATCATTAATTTATTTTCAACAGGAATACAATCAAATTTTGATGTATTCCTGTTGAAAATAAATTAATATACATTAAACATATTACTATACATAAATGAATATACATACTAAAAATTAAGAAGAAATTTTAGAAAGCAAAGTTGAACTTGTAAATGCATTTGAAAGGGAACAAAATAATCGGTAAAGGGCCCAGAAATAATAAAGATAAAAATGAAAATACAGGAACAATTAAACCAGTACAATGTTTCAATTCTGGAAATTTAAGTGATTGTTTCTAGAACTCTCCTAATGATGAAATTTCTGCAGATTTTAAATGCTACTTTATCTTTTCCTAGTCTGCAGCTTTAATTTTACATATCATTTTATAAATATCAAACTATTTTTTTCCTTTATTAAAGATAAATTTAATTAAAAAATATAAGTTATTAATCAAAAATTCTATTCATCTAATATTCAACTTATTTTTAAATTGTTTTTAGGATTTTACTCTGTATATTAAAATAATATATGATAGTCATAAAACATAATACAGAATACAAGACACTGACTTATATATATATTAATTAAAATTCTAATATCTGAAATTAATAAAAGCATTTCACTTTAAAATGTTATCATATTAATTATAAAATGAAAGACAGTTTTTAACAAAGAAACATATTTTATCCTTCCCCCTTCATTCTATTATTAAAATATGAAAATTGGTTAATGAAAATGATACATTTCATAAATTTATTTGATATTTTTCGAAATAAATGATTTTTAGACACAACGAGAAATAGTTTATTAAACATAAAAATATATATTCAACTATATTTTCAAGTTTTATTCAAATTCACTATAAAATTGCAATGAAGATTTTCATATTATATATATATATATATATATATATATATATATATATATATATATTTAATAAAGGGTATACAACTTTTTTTCTCTTTCAAATCAAACATATATATATTTAAAAAATCAGAAGGAATGATCCAAAAGTTTTTTTCCCATTGGATTTTTCCGAAGATTTTCTGTCTAATCTTTTCTTAACATAATTAATATTTTCTGAATACATAATTTATTCAAATTCAAACACTTAAAAAATATAACTGGGAGCATCATGACAGAACTCATGAATGTACGGTTATTTATAACTTAGGGACACTTATTTAGATATGTGCTCACTTCTAATCCCAATGCTTTCCATTAACCATTATCGCTTAGTAATGAAAAAAAATTTCATTTCCACACTGTTTCCATTATTTTTTAAATATATTTTTTTACTTTTTTTACAAAAGGATGAAAAGGTTTTGAATGCAATTCAACAAACAAAAACGATTGGAACAATTTATTATTGAAAGGAAGTAAATATATATTCCCCTCATTATTAAAAAAAAAACAGAGGGATAAATGTTACTTGAAATGTAACGAATAAAGTTATATCAGATATTATGAATGAGTTTCAGAGGTTTAAATGTTTCTAAATTTTGAAATAACAAAGGTATTTTCCTTTGAATGTTAAACACTATTCAGCAACTGATTTCAGCAACTGATGTGTTAAGAGGTTTAAATAATAATTTTAAAAGCACTAAACTTTCATTGTTATCTCAAGAAGTGAATGGCCAAGACGTTGTAAAATATTTCAGAATAAATTCTTGATTGACCTACAGTGAGCTTTCAAAATAATAGAAAAAAATAAATGGAAAATTATCTGGCACCAAACTTTGGAACTCCGAATTTTGTTTTAAATATCTTTTACACATGATTGTTACCCATTGAATATTCAATTTCATTTTTTTTAATTTTCATTTGTTTATTGCCTTTTTAATAGAAAATGTTTAATTGAAAACACTTTTTGGCAAACTTTTTGTGATTATCATTCGCAATTCTTTAAAAAGAATTAGACGATAATTTATATGATATTTTATTGGTTTCATTTGAGAAAGAAAGCCACATCCTTGAAATTGAGAATAAAATTTTATATTACATTGGCAAAACTAATCAGATATAGATAATTTAAAATGCACTTCTAAAAGTCAAAATAGATTTTCAAAAATTTCCAATGATATGGAATTTTATTTATATTTCAATATATTTAATGCCCCACTTTTGGTTCTTTCAGAGCATTCAGTCTTATAGCTATAAAAAGATAAATTTATATATACTTAACTTCTGCATTGTAATCCCTGAAGCAATTTTTATAATACAGCAATTTTTATTTCAAATTAAAGTTGCAATGATTGTGGTTACATTAAAAAATGAATAGGGTGCTCTTATTTATGATATTTGAATCTTTCAATTTCAAAGGGAAAATTAGTTTTCACTCTTGATATTTGTTTTAAAATTCAAAATTTTACCGAAAACTTTTCTAGAAAGCAATTTGATAAGTAAATGTACTTCAGATATTGTCTTGTTTTTCTAAATAAATGCAATTTCACAAATTTTATTACAATTGAACAAAAAAAACATTCATAATACGACACAACTTCATTTTTTTAATGAAGACAGCCCTTTATTTTTATTTGAAAAAAATTAGAATTAAAGAAGAATTTTAAAAAAAGGAAGAGCCTTTTAAAATGACATTCAAATGGCTTAGAAAAACAGCCTAAAAATACCAAAAGAGGCAGAACACATAAGGGTAGAAAAAAGGGAATTTCAAGGGAAAACCAAAAAAGGGAATTTAAAGGAAAATAAAACAAAACAACAAAAAGAAGTGACCTTTTTTTTTTTTTTTTACGTCTATGCTCATAAAATCTCTTGCGATTTATGAAGAACCATAAACGTTTCAACAAAATTCATAACATATTATTGAAGAACATAAAATATCCTATGAGATCTAATAATATATCACATTTTTCTCCATTTAATAACTACACAAAGGAAGATGAAATGAAGAAATCAAAATCAAAATGTGCCTCATGGAAGGCGAGAAAATTTGAAATTTCTCATCTATATAAAAAAAGGCTTATCCTAAAAATGGAGCTCAAATTATCCTAAAAATGGAGCTCAATATATATTATACTATTATAACAGCATCATAATTTTCTTTTCAAAACCATAGAACTGTCTTACCATAAAAACGTACGGAACTAACGCTCAAATTACCAAATGGCCATATTAGCAACACTATTACTCTCAATTACTTTATATAAAAAGGGAAACAAAAATCGCAGGAAACTTTATTATAGCTTGTAATTGTTTCTGATTCTCATCAATCAAATAAATGCTCCAATTTTTGAAAAATCCTTTTTAGCGAAAATCAGGAAAATTTTCAATCCCTATGTAAATCAATGATTTCAAAGATTCCAATCATTACTTAATGGATTTTGTTTTCCAGTACATTTATTTGTTTGTAGCTTTGATTATAACTTATGAAAAAGTACGTTTAAGTGATTTGTTTGCATTTCCTTTTAGTATATATACTTTTTCTTACAGTGATTTTCTTCAAATGAAAAGTGCATAGTTTTAAATAATATAGAAAATCAATATAAAATAGTTTTCATCTCTATAGCATTTCTTAGTGATTTCACAGTCTAGACCTTCCTTTATTGTATAGAAAAGAAAATTTTCATCAATCTCATCGGAGGCTTCGAAAGTAAACTAACAGCTCCTCTTCAAATAAATTTTTTCTTTGCTCTCAGTTCCTTAAAAGCATTTTTTTTTATCCAGAGCAGGCAATATTATAATGGGTAGGTTTTCCGCAAATGCTAACTTTCTTAAACGCTATTTTATCCATCATTTCTTTGTTTTTTTTTCTTTCGATAATGATCCAAACTCATGGGAGCTCTTCCCCATTTTCTAATTTAGCTTTTGTAAACCCGGATCAGCAAAATTTTCCGTATAAACTCTTTTTGATGATTTCAAAATTTTCCTTTTAATTTTAAGTTCGAAAATACATAAAAATATCTTCATTTACTAAATTAATTTTGAAATATTTTAAATAAACATACAAAGCGCAAAATTATTAGATTTATCCAAAAGTAAATGCATGTTATGCACGTATATGTTAATGAATAAAAATCTAGAGAAAAAACTAAACATGTATGTCATTCCATTGCCTTACATATTGAAGGAAACTTTATTCTTCTAACTTTTCAGATATTCTTACGTTTAGGAATTAAATACAATTTTTAGATTATAATACGATAGAATACAACCAAATACAACTTTCAGCAGCCAATTCATCCTCATTGATAATAAAATTTTCACAATGTAGGAAATTTTATAAACAATTCATCAAATGGCATACTTATTATTAAAAAATTTTGTACACTTCGAGTGTTGTGTTTATTCTATTCACAATTCGGATGACGATACTTTGACGAATATGTCAATCATAGCACCCACATGTATCACTTTTCGACAGTGATTCTATTTGAACACTTTAGAAAAGAAAGTCAAATATGATTCACTCATTTTTCTCAATTATTTTTGGATGGGTTGGCTCAGTTTATCCAAGTGGAGACACGGAAAATCTGTGTAAATGGTTTTATTAATTAGAAAAAATTATAAAGGTCTAAGATTCTATAAAATCGATAGATACCATAAATCATACGTATGTGCATATCTGTACATACGTATGATATATGTATATATCATACTGTATATGCACTTTGTACAGATTCAAAATGATATTACTTAATTAATATTGCAAAAAATGAGCCCTTTATTATTGCATATTATTTACTGAATTGTATCTAAAAGACTCAGAAAAGATCTAAGTAAATCAATTTTGAACTTGTTAATTTAATGCCTTTTCAACGCGCATATTACAGAACAGAATTTGATCTTGTATTACTTTTTAATCCATTTGAAAGTCTTGAACTGAAATCCTATGAAAAAGCATTTTTTGTTCGTCATTTAGAAATATATACTAAAAGTATGACTTTTGATTAAACTCTTTGCTTTTTTTTCTTCATGAAAACGTTAATGGCTTGCTAATAAATAGATCTATAAAACTACATGTTTAAAGTGAAGTTAGTTTATATATAACTCATGCAGTTTAATAAATTTAATATAGCAATTACTTATCAGGTCATCCAATATAAGACATCCCCTTTCAATATGGAGCTGTCAATATTATTACGAAAATTGTCGGCATTCTTAATAAAAATATTTAGTGAAGCGCTCACTCAACTGTTATAGACAATCAAGTATTTCGTTGATTGGTTTTGTCATAAAGTAATCAAATTATTGAAACGGAATTCTGATGAAAGTCTCCTAATTAATGAAACAATATCGTATAGGAGAATTTATTGTCTAAAAGACACTTATTGTTCATAAGAATGAAACAATAATACAAGAATACATTGATATTCATCTAAATTTCCAGGTTAAATGAAGTTATAAAAATATATTTCAGCACAAAGATATCTTTAAGATTCTCTAGTTATTATTTTACTTAATAATTTAATATTTAATAATTATTAATAAATATGAATTTTATCAATACTTTTCTTAATTGATAATTATTAATTTATCAATATCAATAGAACATAGAGAGAATTATGTTCCTCCTTAATTCAGAATTGGCCACTTGCTATTTTACATATTTTTGAAAATACATAAAAAGTAAGTTTTAATCTTATTGCATAAACTCAAATGATTGATGAAAATCAAGGTTTATTCATTTTGAAAGCTTATTTCTCAAATTTATAAATTTAAAATTATAGACCGGTCAGCGGATTTCATCTACGTAAATAGTTGTAATTTGTATTTATATTAGTATCTATAACTCGGGAAAAAGATTTTAAAAATAATACGTACTGTATTTTTTGAAATGACGCTTTTAAATATAGTGCGAAGAATTAATGAAGTCCTTTAATGGTTTTTTATACATTTATGAAAAAAAAATCATTTTTATTCATGAAGTAAAACTGTAATATAGAATAATTTTTCTTTCATGAAAAATTAAAGTGGACATTTTTTCCATTACAGATCGTGCTTTCTTCATCCTGCATGGTTTCAAGGGCACTTAGAAAATTTATTTAAGTGCTAAATTATATTTAAATTGAAAAAAATTCTTGATATTTAATTTCTAGAAGAATGAACACATATTTGCAAAGAATATTCTTAAAAACGAAGAAATAACCAATAAGTACTAACACGAACTGTAAATTTAAAATTGTGGAGATCTTTTCACTCGGCAAAAAGGAAAAACTCTTCAAATACATACAAGAGTTTAATTGAACAAGATTTTTAAATATTTTTTTATGTTTAGTATCGTTTTGAAATACCAATTAAGATTGGAGCTTTAACACCTGGTTGCATTATATCATTTTCTTATTTCACATTCCATTATTATTCAAGCTCAATTTTATGAAATTTACAATAAAAAATAAGAATATAAAAAAAATCGAATCGTCTTTGATTGGCAACACTTTGGATTAAAGGGGCAACTAAAAATAATTAACTCTTCAAAAATTTAAATCAAAAACTGACTTATATTTAAAAAAAATTGCATTACATTTGGAAAAAAAATGTGCTTGACTGTATTTTAATTATCAAATCGGATGAGAAAAGATCTGAAAAACACGACGGAACTCATAAAAAAGTAATTGGAATTGATTTTTATTCGCATCAAAAACTAAATTCAAATATCTTTTCGGTCCAGCAATTAAACTGTAAACATGATTTTGCTATAATATATTACAACAAAAATGCTTGCCAATTTCAATCAATTTTTTTTGTTTATAGAAAAAGAACTTCGCAAATTTTATGAAATTTGATAATTAGTGAAAAGTTTTATTCTTAATTTGATTTATATTGCTTGTGCTTTCGAAAATCAATTATATATTTTTCGATAAATTTTTAAAGCAACATTATTTATAAAAATTTTTAAAATCCCAAGTGGTTGAAAAATGCTCGGATTTCTTTATTTGAAATATTTTTTTAAATTTACTATCACATACTGACTGTTTCTTGTGGGGAACTAAAATTGCAAAATTTCCAAGAGAATAAAGAAAAATAATTAACTTTAATCTGAAACATGAGATCTATGATATTTAACTTTTTTGAATTTACTTAGAAAAGTATAAAGAGAATAGCTTAGACTATAGATGTTCTATAAAAACAATTTTATGGAGTATAAGAATAACCTGGAAAATCTTTTTGAATCAACATTATTGAAAGAATCTTTATTAATTATTTTAGGAATCATAGAGCACTGATATTACAGAGTAATTTTACAGACTCTGATAATATTTATTGAAGATGCGTGTGGCAGAGTAATGATTTCCTGAAAAAAAAAACCCGAATACATTATTTCGAATTATAAACCGAAAATTAAGCGAATGTATAGTTACAGGAATATACTTAAAATATGGAATTATTATAAAGGCATATTATTCAACATTTAAAGATAAAATTAACAAACTAACCTGGAAAGAAACAAAGAAATTGGCATTAAATGTGTGCATGATACATTATATGCAAATTTATATATTGATTACACAATATAAAAATATACAAATTTGTATACTGAATATTCAAAATAGAAATTTATTAATTTATATACTAAATATTCAAAATAGAAACCTACAAATTTATATACTAAATATTCAAAATATAAATTTACAAATTCATATGCTGATTACACAATATAGAAATATACAAATATATATGAGGAAAATAAATTTTGTTCATAATGTACATTTTTTTCTGTGCATATTTTTAAATTTAGGGCAAATTTTTATATTTGTAATATTTTTGTATTGATGGATAATGATCTTTATTTTAATGTTAATTCTTGGCTGTTATGCTGAAAATAATAACAACATTATGAGTATCATTCGTATATTTTCCCTTCTGAGAAGACATATTAATTGTATTGTTTTCATTTCTTATTTTGTTTTTATATTCTATTTTATGTTTTTTGTGTGCCTAATGCGAATTTATTTCTTGACACACTTCAAGCTCAAAACTATAATACTTTTTATAATTTTTATACGATTTATTTATGTAATGCGGGATAATGATCAAGGATAATATAAATTTATTGAATGCAAATCTTTTTAGTTATGAGTAACACTCTTTCATATGAAAATGCATCAATTTCGACATGATTTTTGCTCCAAAGTGAGATTGTATGTGTATGTAAGAAAAACTGAAAAATTTCCATACTAAAAAACTATATCTGAAATCTCGAGGTGTAAATTAGAATAATTTGATGTCTGCATACATACAAATGTCTGAATATCTACATACATTCAGGCCTGTATGCAGACATGTACATGTCTGAGAATGTCATTTTCAATGTATAAGAAATCAAAACTTAGTGAAAAAAGTTAATGACAAATATATTTGAGAAATAAAATAAGGAATGAGCATGAAAATATATTAATACTTTACCATCGTATAATACTTAGTCCGTCTGATGAAATGCAATCTAATATTATTGATAACTTACTTGATTAAAACATTACATACAATTCCACTAAAAGGAAATTTATCTAGATTAAAGCCCTGTTTAGAGGTTACACCAACTATATTTGCAGAATAACTTTGTAATTTTAAACGAAGGTCGTAGCTGGCACCTGATGTGGCATTCTCATCAAATTTTCAAACGACATTAGTTTTAGGATGTCTGAGTCAGAATAAATTAATATGAACCAATCCTGTAATTAATTGCATGAACTTGGTTAAAATGAACAAGAATTCTTGACTTGAACCTGATCCAAGTACATATAACTAGATAAATGCTGTATTTTTCAGAGTTTTAATATTTTTTCAAAATATAAATGGCTAAAAAAAGTTTAAATAAATATATTTCTAGTGTACGATTTTTTTTCCGTGGTTTTAACTGTAACTTCTTTGATTATTTTTTACCTGATTACGATTAAAAAACTGCATCAATTTATTGAAATATATAAAAATAGTAAATAGTTAATAAACTATATAATAATAATAATAATAACTGAAGTCACGCATTGGATAGTACAAACAAAAATTTTCTTATGCATATATCCTCACTTTTAAAATACTTTGCTTAGTGAAAAATTATTCATTTACATTTTATTCAAATTTGCTAAAAATATTGCTTATTCGTTTTTTTTTGGTTTACTTAAATCATGAAGAAACAAACAGAAATGCTTTCGTATTTTTTTGCAAAATCGAATTTCCTTAAACGGGATACGAAAAAACCAAGTTAAAAAATGCTGTTGAAAGTAAAGTAAATATTTTATGTAAGTTAATTAATGACAACTCCTAAATAGTGTTTTGGAAAAAGTTGTAAGATTTTCGCCAGCAAATTTATAATATGTATATATATTTAAAAAGAAAAATTAATTTCATTAAACTCATCAAACTACTCCTGACCTTTAAACTGTAAACATAATTTTGTGTCATAAAATACAAGCAACTTTCAATTACGAAAACTATGATTTTAGCTAATTTAAAGATTAATACTGATATTTATTTGTAAACATTGTTTTCAAACAGTCGCAAAACACTTTGTTAATAATGCCATCAAACATTTAGCATTCAGACGGCGTATATAGGGTTTACATTTGCCTCCACATAGGTTTCTAATTCAGTGATCTCAATTGGTAGATTCTCAATTCTCTCAGGCGTTCGGGCAGTAACTGCTTTAGGCGCTGATGACACGTAATTTTAATGATTTTACGCAAAAGCTAGAGGTCAGTATTAGGAGATGCAACTGTAATAGAACTGTGTGCTGATCGGAAAGCTCAGTCTCACAGGATTTAACAGCCACGAAATGACCAAATAAGCCTTTTAGGTAGAAATATATTAAAATTTTGTAGCAAAATTTTAATGCACGGCAAAGAATCACGTGAAATGGAATACCATTAACTAGGAGAAGAATATATTGTTACAATCAGAATAAAGCTTATCTTTTCCGGAAAAAAAATAAAATGGATATAATAATAATAATAAAAACTTCAATGATTATCGCCAAAGAAGCCTTTAATAAGAAATGCTTTTTTTATTTAATCAAGAATATTTAAAGAAATTAGAATTTATTGCCATATTTATTACTTTATGAATAGTTGAATAATTTTGATGGTTTAAATGTCTTAATTAAGCAATATATAATAATATATGCATTCTGAAATTGTTCATCAATATATTTTAAGCATTTGAATTTGGCTTAGTGTAACAAATTCTCTAAAATTTAATAAAATTAAAGATTTCATTGAATGCAATGTATGCATTTTGTATAGATACATTTTTTTATATTTTAAATTATAGTGGCTAACATATCAAATAATTTTTCATTCCCATTATACAATAATAATGATAGATAATAACAACAATATATAGACTAACTTTTACGTTTTATATCTATTTCATTTTAATTTCGATTTTAAGTAAATTTTATTACTGTAGAATTAAATTTTTGACGGAAATGTGGCTACTTCCAAATTTTGAGTTATCTATGATTTTTTTTTATTTCGCTATAAATTTTGACTAAATTCGGAAGAATACTCGGGTCCTCGCTCGAAGAATCCCGAATAATCAAACATTCCCAGACGGTATTATTCACAGCAGAAGGTTGCCACGGTAACAGAGCTTAACATTTTACATTTAAATTTTCCACCTCGAGTATCTGCCAAGTTATCTATGCTTTCTACATTTCCAACTTTAAAGGTAGGAGCACTTTATACAGATTCATATTGTACATTTGCATTTAGTTGTTGGAAAAGTTTCTTCCTTTGAAAAAATAGGTTCCACTAAAAAAAAATCTTCCTTTAAATCTTGATTAACTGATAGAAGTTCTTTATCTTGTAATTTCACTTTTCTAGACACTAGTTTCAGAGTATATATAAAGGAATACATACATACAGATAAGTCCTTTGCCAGATAAAACTGTTGATGATGGTCCAGCAATCATTTTCCGAGTCATTAATAGTTAAGGTTTATTTGCTCTTTTACCAGCAGTGATGCTCTTATAGTCATTGCATTTGTGCAAGAAAATTGTACATTTCTCTTTGGCAGATAAATTGGAGCAGGCTTAAAATTTTCCCTCTGATAATTAGAGAATAAACTATTAGTTTCACAAAAACCACGGAAATATAATGTTCTTTTAGAACAAGAGGAGATTTAAGATGCATGGTGGTCCAAGTGTGCTTGTATAGAAAGATATTGTGAAGGACAACTTCACAACATCTTCAAGAACCATATCGAAACTTGAGGTTGCTATCGTTCGCAAGTGATTCTTCTATACTTTTGCCTATTTTCAGAAGCTACCCTTGATAAATTTTTTCTTTATGAATAATAACGCCGGACTTCTCTAACTTTTCTCAAAGTGTCGCTGGATATCTTTCGAATGATATAGGAAGGAGCTATTGGTGTAGAGTGGGAATTTAAGTAAAAATGTGACATCTCTGGTGTCTTCCAAGTTATCTGATCATAACTCAAAATCACGAGATCCGTCCTGAAACGAAGTGTGTTCTCCCACTTTAATTTTCATAGAACATGAATGGATTTTTTGGGAAGATATGACGAAATTTGAATGACAATATATGACTCGGAACATTCAATTACAGAATACATGTGCTTTGAGGAATGGATAGTCCTTTTTCAAGAATTCATTTATCATTTACTGTCGGTGTTGAACATTACATATTATATAGTCATTACAGTAAACCGAAGTCCTATCCTTTACTGAGGAACATCTATTTGCTTCAGGCTCTACTGAAAAATTTGTAACGACACTATTCTAGGAAAACCAACACATGGTCCTAGGCAAACCATGTGTTGCATAAATTTTTTTGCTCAAATTACGTTTATTTAATTCATTTTTATGCTCAGATGATTTATTATTTAAGTAGAGAGGATTTTACTTTTTAAATCTAATATCTATTAGGTAATTTATTGGCAAAGTTGTGACGATAAAACTAATCTACGCTTATTTTGCATTCCGATTTAGTAGCATTTTTCTCTTGAACTTCGTCATAAGGTGACGAATTTATGATTTAAGATATGAGGAAAAATCATGAGACATTTAGCATCTTTATCATTTCTGATTTGCTAAGATTAATTAATCACGATTCTGAAGCTTCACCCAAATTTCAAAGGGGTTAGAAATTAAAAGCTATTTTATTGTTCAAAGGAACTTTAGCTTGCCGTAAAAACATACATTTTTGTAATGAAAAATATTGGATTTTAAATAAACATTAGGGTATGAAGAAGGATCAAATCTATGGCTTTAAGCGTGTATAATTTTGAGTTCATTTTACTATGCGTGAATTCCGATGGAATTTGAACGTTTATGAAATATATTTCATCATTTGCTTTGAAATTTAAGAAGTTCGTGCATATTCATTTATCCAATTTAGCCATATAAAAAATTTTCAAAGTGATTTTCAAAAATATTACCTGTCGTTTTACTCCGGAATATTACATAACGATTAAATTCAGTATACTTAACAAATTATATAATTTACATAATTTTATTTAATAGTTTTACAAGAAGTAAACTAAATCACAAAATTCAAGGCTTATATCCTTTCGCTGAAGTTTTTCCTTCCTTTGAAAAATTAGGAAAATCTCTTTTTCTGAGTTCTAACTCATGCATTCTACCTCTTCAATAAATACCATGGAAGAAATTCTGAAATAGAATTCCGATACTCGATGTCTTCTGTTTTCTTTGTTTTGTTTAGTTTAGCTCATCAACCGACGTTGCACGAGTTTCATTTGATATAAAGTATCGACACAAGAACGAAAGATCTATGCATTCTGTTGGGGCAATTTTTTACAAGAATCCCTCCAAGAATGTAGTGGCCTTTAAAATTAAACATGAAAAATCTATAGAAAGATTTTGATTGTGATATTTCATCGATGCTATTTTATTTAAAATATAAGAAAAAAATACCAAATGCTCAACCCCATGAATAGTAATAATGTTTGGAGATAAGTTGTTTGTGTTACGGCATAAGAAGTTATATAGAAGTGCTATTTGAGGAAAATTGGTCAACTGTTATATATTGTGTAACTGTTTCGATATTTTTTACAAGATATCCCTGAAATATTAAACAAATTTTTTTAAAAAAATCTTTGTTAATTATTTTTTAAATTTTGCGAAATAATTATGAAAAAAATTAATCTTAAAGTTTTCTTCAAACCTAAAGTATGAATTTTTTTTTCATTTTATTAGTTTCGATTTCTTTAATCACATCTTATCCAGAAAGTAGATACAGAACTATTTCTCGAGTTATTTTTGGTAGACAAAAATAAAAACTTCTAAAATATAATAATAAATGAAGTAAAATTTAATGCTCTCATTGATATCAATAATTTCTAAGAAAAAAATTTCTGATTTGATTATTTATGAAGGATTTTTTAGTTTATAAGCATATACCCTTTCATTAATAAGATAATATAACTCTATATAAATGTATACTATATTTTTAAAAAACTATAATTCAAAATATTTCCAAGTTGGAAAACAGATCATATTAAACAGAATTTTTTGGGTTAGGCAAAAAATATAGGCTAAATTTTATGACTGGTGTGGTTCAAAGATCTTTTGCTTGTTTGGTTGATAAATCTTCTGTCGCGTATTAGCGTGAATCTGGGCTGTCAGATCAAGGAATAAAGATTCATGTTTGGTGTCAAAGCAATGATGTTACATGAATCCTTTCGAGACATGTCCTTTAAAATAAAAGCTGAAAGATGCAACGAAAGGTGTTTATCGGGTTCTTTCGATTACGTGATGTTTTCCCATGAGGTAAATCTTTCTCCACTTATTCTCAACCTTAAAAATCTGTAAAGAAATAAAAAAGGGGTGGATGATAGTAAAATAAAGAAATGCACGTTGTTCGTAAGTCATGAACTGAAATATCACAACTATAAACAAATAATTATATAAAATAAATGAAAATTAGTTTAAAAAATAATTTAAATTAAAGCATCATGATAAAACTGAAAGAGGAATCAACAAAACCGATTTGAAAAATCGAGGAGGAGTGTTGAATAAATTATTATATTATCGATTATAAATATTAAAATGTTGAATTTTAGTATCTTAACTAGTTGGGAGAAAAAGAGGATTAATAAATTAATGTAATAACTGATACACATTATAAAGTGTATAAAATTGGTAATCCCTTGAATTTTCCTTTTCAAAAAACAAAATGTCCAGAGAATGATATTAAGGAAAGCTAATATTTTGAATTTACTTATTTTTAAAATAAGAAAACATTCATGTTTCTTATGGAGAAAAAGATTTTAGTTCTGCTCAAATAATTTCATTTCTCACTAGGCATAAAAGTTTCGAAAAATTTAAGTCGATGAAGCTTAAGCCAATGAGATTGAAATAAGAATTTATAATTTTAATCCTAGAAATTCTAAATCAGCTTTTATTCAATGTAACCAAAACAGACCACGATGCAGTACATAGCCAATTGTGCGTAAAAGCAATTTATTAATAAAGAATTAGTTTAATCTGCTTTATTAGGATTTTTATGTTGAAATAGCTAATTTTTTCTTTTTAAATTAAATGACTTTGTATTTAAGAAAAATTAACTTCTTCATACGTAATAAATTCGATAACAAATCCTTAATAGATTACAGTAATTTTAAAGACTGGGAATCGCTTTTAAGTTTAAATGGTATTAAAAAAGTACCTATGAAATCTTAGAATCGAAGCAAAAAAATAATCTTCTTTCCGTTCTCTACACGGAACCTTCTTTTTTATCAGCACATGCATGTAAAGAATGCTAGAATTAAATATATTTATTTCTTGTTATTTTTGAAATTTTTGTTAAGTAAAAAGAGAGTGTATTATTTTCGATTTGAAAAAATAATAACTGATTAATACTTGAGAAAATATTTCAGTTCTTTACTAGTTCATATAATTTTTTGGGTTGATTATTTTATTTTCCTTTTATATATTTAATTTTAAAAATGATCACATATTTATTAAAAATTATTAAATAGACGCGCAATTATGAGATAGATTTGTTTTGTAGAAATGTAACTAAAAATAATAAATGGGGATTTTATGCAATTTTTGTTATGATTATTAAAAATAAAATAAATTATTAGAATTTTTAAATAAATGGGAAGAATGAGAAAAAAATGGATAAGAGCAGGAAAAAGAATTTAAAATATTAAAGAGCGACAAAAAGATTTTAAAAGAATTTAAATTTAAAAAAGCTGAATACTTCTTCCAGAAAAAAGTTGGTAAGATGAAATTTATGTAGTAATTTAATATTAAAAAGTATTTTAAAAAATATGTTTTTTTTCATTTTGCAGCACTTGCCAATGACTCTCAGGAATAAATCCAGTCTTTTCCCGTCGAATTTACTTATACTTACATAAAAGGCGCGTTGTTGGTTTTAGTTCTCATGATAACAAATGAAATCGAGAATTTAATAACTAGATTGAGAGTCTGAAATATATCGACAATTTTGATGTGAATTCAACACACCAAATCTCATAATTTATTTTGCCATGTTTGTGAGAAATCTCATGTACATACAGGTGGACAAACAGAGAGACAAAGCGACTACTTAGTTATAAAATAAGCCCAAAATTATATTCAAATCCGAAAATTCGTCCATTTTATGTAATCCATACTTATATTAACTTATCGTATTTATTAGTGATTATTTATCGTATATTGTTTATACGTGTTTAACTGACAAAATAATACGTATTTTAACATCACTTTTATGTATATAAAGATTGATAAATCAACTTAGAGTCAACCAACTGATTGACTTTGTTCAAAATGTAAAGAAGATGTAGAATCGTGATAATAAAATCATATAACAAATAGTATCTATCGAATTCTCTGTTCTATATATAATATTTGTATTATATGTATGCGAACAAGTATATAGTCTTTTTTTGAGTGGAATTTGTCTAAGTGATCTATATTTTTGTCCTGAAAAACCCGTACCAGATTTTATATTACCAGCTCCTTGCATTTTAGAATTATCATACATATAGACAAACAGACATAATTCGAAAAATAGCCTAAGTTCGAAAATAAAGTAATAAATTATAAATGAAGTGGATTCATCAAAACATCATGATCAATTTTTTTATGTTTGCGTTTATTTTCTTTTTATATAAGAGAAAGTAAAACAAAATAATTAAATTTGTGGGCTAAATTTATCTTAAATAAATTTTAATAATTTTGAAAAAAACATTTATTTAAAATTGCAGTTAAATTGGCAAAAGCTGTGACTGATTAATTATTCTGAGAAAGTACACCTACAACCGCAATTTCATACATGCAAAAAGCAAATCACTACGTGATATGTTGCTTTTACTTTTAAAACTATTCAATATCTCATAAAAAGTTTTTATGGCAGTATTTTATTCAATAAAAATGGATGTGCTCATATTCTCTTGTAAAGACTTCAAAAAATGGATTTTAATATTATTGCAATTTCAAAGCCTGGACGATCAAAACGTCTATCCCTTTGAAAATCAACTAAAATACGTCAAAACATCCCTGGAGAACTGAGAGCGTGAGGCGGAAACAAAAAATGCAATTTTAATATTTTTGAACTCTGATAAAATTCTCGAATCCTATGGACTGTGATTTTGACGGCTGAACCATCATTTTCTATTCGATGAAAGTCGACCTTAACTATAAATGAATTTCTGATGTTCACGAGATATTTATTTCTCTTTTCAGTATTTTCAAGGTGAATTTTTTTTATTTCTGAAAGCTTGTTTTTGGATGGTTGCTTTGCATTTTGATGTGATTCATTTTACAATTTTTTTTTAAAATTTGAATCATAAAATTTTGGAACGTTTTAGATATGATGAAACAAATATTTGATTCTTGCTTATAGTTTTCTGATTTTAAGTTGTTTAAACCATGATGAAATAGAATTAGCTGAAAATGAAAATAGAATAGAATTAAATTACCATAATTGAAAAAGAAGCATGCAAATTTCAATTAACTGAATAATTTAAGCCTAGCTGAAATATTCAAAGTTTAAAAATTACTTTTATATTAACCTGATCTAAAAGTAAAATTAGAGCTTAAACAGAGTTTTTGATTTCACATGTATATACAAAATAAGAAAAGATTTACATGAGAGAAAAAACTATAAGCACAATTTAATAAATACAATCACCATACAAATACCATACAGATAACTTATATTTTCTTGAATGAGAAAAAATCTTTTTGGAATTATGTCTGCATGTTTGCAAGTCGGAAAATTCATAAATGGAATAAACTGCAATATCAGATTCTTGTATGTGGTCTTAACAATAAAAGTATAGATTTTAATCATGTTTAGACCGAAAACCACCAGACGAAAATTTTTCTGTCGATCTATGTATCTTTATGCATGGATGCGCAAAAACTCAGAGAGATGATTTGATGGATTTTGGCATATGGTCTTATCAACAGCACTGCAGGTCTATATCAAATTTTCGACAAAATCTGTTAATGTTTCAGACATTTGTGATTCTCTCTATATATTTGTAGGTGAAAGTGGTAATTTAGAAATGAAACAAATTCAAGAGATATAATTTCTTTTATTACCTTAATCCTGAAATTGTGGATTTACAAACTCTTTAGAGAGAGAGTGTCTCAAAAAATGTGAAATAGTGTAGAAAACAGCTATAAGCATAATTACCTTTATTCGAATATGTTGAACTGCATAAGAAAAGTAGCGTGAGGTAATAATTGAATTTTAAAAGATTTGCTGTTATGAAGTTTATTACAGAGCTGTTTACAAAGCTTTTACAGTAAATACATAATGTCTAATTATTTACGGACTGTGCTGTACTTTTTAAATAAAATATGAGGTATACTTAGGCTGGGGAATTTTTTAAAAGACCAATATATGATGATTGCCTTCATTTGTTTTATGAAATACCGAAAAAGAGTTAAATGCGTCTGCATTTATTAATCTTTTTTTTTGAAATTTAAATTAACTAAAATTTCAAAGTGAAATTAAAAGATACTTGTATAAAAAGGGGAAAAATGTGAGAACATGAGATATACGCCATATGTAATTTCAAGACAAAATTCTTATAGCATAAAAAAAGTATTTACGTTTTGTTTATTTAAGATGAAAATATAATATCGTAGAAAAAATAAAAATTCATGAAACTTATTCTAATAGTATAATTCTATAGAAAGTATTCGTTCATTTATAATTTCTTAGAAAACAGTTATCTAGTTAAAATAAAATAAACTTCTTCTTATTATCCTTAGGAAAACAAATATAAAAAATCTGATAAGAATAAATTTTTATTAATTTAGTGCATCCATTTAATTTTATATATTTAATATATTAGTTAGACAACATACAAATATCAGTCTGAGAAAAAACAATTATAAAAGGGCACAAAATAAAACACATTATCATAACGCTGTATTAAAAAAAATTAAATAACTTTCATTATAAGTGCAAACACAATTTAAAGTAATTTGGAATTTAAAGTTTCAGCTTAAATATTTGTGTACATTTATGTAGTTAAGTTTAGGTACATTTAGGAAATATATGTAGTTAAGTTTCGATTTCATTAATTGACGAAAAACGTGACTGTTTCTCGTTACAAATCTAAATTAGTAGAGACATTTGAAATGAAGAATAACGATTTCATGCTGACTGCAAATGGTAGCGTCGTCATTTTTAACACTTGTATTTACTAATTGTGATTTTTATGTAAAGGGACTTAATTTCAATCATTAGTTTCTATTCCTTTTTCAGTAACTTAAAACAGAATGCGCACAAAAAAAGTGAAAGCATTTAATATTTTTGTGTTTTAGCAGAAGATAAAAAGTACCATTCCTTATCTTTTGAAACCTAGTGATACATAAATTTAATATTTTAACTTTGAATTATCATATTTTAAGTTAAAATAAGAGTTGGGAAAAATATTTCAGTTAGTAAAATATGATATCTGGAAAAACACAGCTCTTAACAGGTTATTTTTTTAAACGGGGTAAATAACTAAGAAAGAAACATGTGCCATCTACACTCATGTTCATGATAAATGGAATAAAAATGAATATAAATGGCATTCCATTTTGTTGGATAATTTTTCAAAATTCTTTAAATCCATCCTTTAAACTTTTTCACAAATTTTTTCCAAAATAAGATATCTCCAAAAGTTTTTAAATATTCTTGAATTGAAATGTCTCAACTTTTTCTTTATCATGAAAAGGAATAAAGATTTAAAGCAAAACTACTTCAAAAAGATGAAAAAATTTAAAATAAACATAAGAAAAATCTAAAAAATATTATGTAAATTTGTTGTATTATGAGAATAAGAGTAATTTTAGCAATGCAAAGAAATTATCATTATTTCATTGATATGCGAAATACCATAACTTTTCCGAAATTAGAAAAAAAATCGGTCAGCTAAAGCAAGGAAAGACAATTCAATTTCTGGAAAGACAAATATTTCTGAATCGGCGGAGGTATTTTATAAATATAATTCGAAAATTTAAATATATATATATAAATGATTATGATAGGAAGGTATAAAAGAAATTTCGAGATAATCTGATATTCACAAAATCTGAGGAGATTTGCGTGATGTACCTTTTTTAACAATAAATATGTAAAATTCATAGGTTTCCTGTAAAAATTGATATAATATTGTTTTCTCAAACTTTTCTGCTGTCATTTCAGTGTCCAAAAACTTATATAACTTTAAAAAAAGGCCCTGTACACAATTTTATTGTGTTTAAGGTATCTCTTCTTATTAAATAGAGGATATTTTACAACTTTATGATCTACTCTCAAATTTTTTGCTGTTTACGAGATAATCACTAACTTTGAATTTTGGGAGTAAGTGACTCTATATATGGTCTCCATTTACAGCGAATAGTCACTTTATAATTATTTGAGTCATTTTTATGCCTTATATAATAGAATTTATATGTCTAAGGGATCTTAAATTTCAGAGAAGTGACAAATATTGCTATGATTTTCGGTGGCAACCTGTATCTCCCATACCTTATGGAGGGTTTGAAATTTTCCTGAGGATTTGGTTTTACATAAATGAAATTTCTCCGGACTGTTTATAACTATTTCTCCAGTTGGAAAATCCACGAAAAAGTAGTAGTATTATACTAAAATTGTAGGTTATTGGTAGTATTATCACAATTTTAAAATTACTTAGCCTATAAAGTTCTTACAATTTACTTAGCTCTATTCAACAAAACTGATGTGAGAACTTAGTTAAAACAACAACAAAAAAAACCACTTCTAAATGAGATCAATCTAGGGAAAATATGTACAAAAAGATGAGTAATATTTCGATTGAGTAATATTTCGAGTAAAATTTAACCATAAGCATAATTGATGGATGTAGTGAATTATTAATTGCTTGTGAGCAATTTCAACTCCTTATATAAAAGATTAAATAACATGTATCAATTTCGACAATAATAAAAAATCAGGGGAAATCTATCACTATAAAAGGCTTAAAGGCCTCTAGATAAAATAGAGACATTTGAGGAAACACAAGACAAATAAATAAAAGTTTTTTTTCTCCTGATATATAAAACGAATCATTTTGAGTAGTCTAAAGTTTTAAAGAGCTGAAACATGCAACAAACATAAAAGAAATCGCATCGCGCCATTTTTGAGAAGAAATAGCAAGAGAAAAATCATATCTTAATTAAATCAAAGAAAGTATTTGCTAAGATCGTCATTAATTAGCCTTAGGAATTTTTCGACGAAATTCTATTTTCGAATGAAAACGAATAAAAAAAATGAGTTTAAAATTATAAAATGAACCGAAACTCTTGATTTAAATTTGAAAAAGTAGAACTTAAACTCCTTACTCAGGTCTTTTGTGAGAGTTAACACTAATTTTATTACTCATAAAATTCTTCTCTGCTTTAATCAAAAGGCATAAAGCTTATTAGTCTTTCAAAGAATTGTATCTGTATTTGGGGTTGAGTATTTATTTTCAAAATCATTGATTTTTACAGCTATTTGAGATAATAATATTTTAATATAGTTGATTATTTTTATGAATAAATTTGTGAATTCGTTAAGGGGTTATTATCGCATTGGTGATGATTATTCATTAAAATCTCTAAAGCCAATCATTCTTACCTGGAATAAAACTATCATTTAACAATCTGTTTTTCAGTCTCTTGTATATAAAGAAGTAACATAAAAGACGCTAGTGAATTTAGCCCATTATTCTATTAATTATTGAAATTTCTGGGAAAAGACAAACTTTATAAAATTACACAGACGAATTATGAAATTTACTCAAGGCAAATCTTATATAAAGCTCAAGTATTTAGTGCTCAAATTTAGCGCTATAATCTTAAAGAAAATTTCTCTCCAGAGAAAACACACCAAGAAAATTCTATTCTACAAAGTCTTCAATATAGACTTGCATTTTTCTAAGAGAGCTTATGTTGACATGATCAACCTCATTTTTTTGGTTATTTGGTTTAATATTTATGAAAACTATTGTGCTATGCGGCGAATAAAGGTGTATGTTATTTGCTTAAGCAGATATTTAAAATTTACGCATTTCATTTTGTAACAAGCTCTATAGACTTAAAATGTTAGTAAGGCAGCAGATTGCACCTAGGGATGCATCATTCTAAATTTTGAATGAGATCAAGGTCCAGAGGTACACAAGTGATGTCTTTCCTTTTTTCTGGCTTATCCTGCTCTCTAGGGATATCTTTTACATTCTTTTTTGAACACTCTATTTCAAGGAAAAGTTCTACAGCCGTTCCCTATTTGTTTTCTTCGTTTAATTTCCATACACTTTATTTCCATACTTATACGTCAGGGAAAATGTGAATAAAGAAAAATGAGATATTAAATTTCAATTCGATTTTTGGAAAAATTGAATACATTTCTTCAGGGTAAAGCTTCATATTAATTTTCGGGGTTGTTATTTTATTTACAAAGTCCTTGTGAGTATAAAGTTGAATTTCTTTCTTAAGGCAATTTTATTTTGAGGTTATCGAGTGAATTGATGATATCCAGTTTTAAAGATATTTCCAGACTAAATTCTGGTAGATAGATTTATTACCATACTTAAAGAAATCACAGATAAAATTCCACGTTACAGGAAACATTCTTTGTAATCAGATAATAAATTTTAGCTAAAAGCAAACAACCATGCTAACGCCCCAATTAATTCGAGGATTAAATAAACAAAGCTAAAATTTCGAAGATTAATTGAATTCTTACTTGGGTCAAATTTAAAGTGAATAAGCAGCATTTCTTGGGTCATTTAAAGGGAATAAGCAGACCGTAAAATCTACCGAGTGACAGAAAATTGAGAAAAAAAAACACCTCTTTTCGGAATAAATTTGGCAACATAGAGTTAAAAAAATAGATCCTCCTTTATGTTATACAATTTCTGAAGATGAAAAATTCCGATTTGTTCGTATAAAGGAAGAAATAGTATAGAAAAAAGTTAAAATACAGGCTATACAAAGAGTATTGTAAATTCATAATTTATGGATGTTGTTTCTTATGGCACTTACCATGAACAAGCTCGCTGAGGTAGTCAGTGATTTAAGCCTAATCAGCTTCTCTTGTTTTGTAGTAGCGCCAACTAGGGCCAAGTGCATAACTTTTGCTACTCATTCATCACAGTCGCTTGCACAGTTCCTTCTTACAGGGGGGCACATTCGCACATCTTACAGATAGAACACAGAAAAACTACCATGCCCGAACCGGGACGCCCAGATGGCGAGGAAGACGCGCTACCCCTATGCCAGGATGCCAGGATGTAATGGTTAAATAATATGTTAATGAGAACTTTTTTTTGTAAGTAGTATCATATTGTATAAAGTAGTATTAAATAATGACTCAAATTTAAAAACTGACTATTGATTTACTAAACTGTGGTTAGTTAAAATTGTTAACTTTCGGAAAACAATGAATGAAGAATATTTTTATAGTTATGCTTCATGTATGTATCAATAGCTTAATTTGACGAAAAGTTGCTTATAGAGTTTTAATGTGAATGTCCAAGGGTATCAATGATATGTATTTTCTAATAAAAGAGATATTGTAAAAATATCAGATAAGGCATTTTCTTTTTAGAGAATAAATTTTAAAATATACTTGATGATACAGTAATAGGAAATATAATAAGTATGATTATAACAAAAAGTATATGACAGCTTAACGACTGAAAATGTGATCATTATATAGCATATCTTCTAATACAATTAAGGTTTCCATATTATTAAACCTCAAAACTCTTCATCTTAGTTAAAACTAAGTCTGTTTTAGTTAAAATTGGTATGAATATCAAGACGCTTATTAACAAAGAAAATACATTACGAAATAAAAATAAAAATTCAAGAACGAAATAAAACAGCATTAAACGAGGTCGGCTAAGTACGTAAATAATAACATGTCGGTTCATAAAAAAAATCCAAACTTTTTTATTTTTGATTATGTATAGTTTCTTTAATATTTCATTATTTTTCATACTTTTTCTTGATAATATCGGTTTAAAATTATTAATCATACATGAAAATAAAAAAAAAATATTTGAAAAAGCAATTTGTATTACTTACGAGGAAGTTTCTTTAAACGACTCATTTTTTGTTGAATTAATCCTTTAAAGACCTTGGTTGCTGAAACTTTCATCCAGTAAAAATTGAATGAACTCACATGATGACGCTATAAATCACAACAATATTTCCATATATGGGCGTAATTTGAATGGAAATTAATAGTTACGCAACACTGTAAGTTACGTTTTTTATCCTACAAAAACTGCTCATTTGAATTCAAAAAAATGGAAGAGAGATAATCGATTTGATTTACGGAAATGAGTATTAATTGCAACTTTTGATAAATGTTGCAACATTAAGGAAACTTAGATTTAAATTTTGATTATCAATCAAAGTTTGTTTCATTTCAACTTATCAAAATGTTTCGTGGTAATTAAAAGCTTTACTCTGAGAAAATATTGGCAATTCCTTTTGGTACACTTCTTAAATAAGCCTACAGCCCTGAATGGCTATATTTAACTTTATTTGTGCATTTAAAATGGATAAGAAATTGGTTGTATTTTGAGTATACATAATGCTGAAAGATTGCTTTGAAGAATCATAATTCCACGAGCGTCACATCTTTAAAGCAGGTCCAAAATGATTACAAAAGTTAGAAGAAAAAAAATGTTATATCAATGAAGCATTGGAAAAAAAATCATGAGGATTTCTCTTTCTGTCACATACAAAATATCTCTAAGAACAAAATCATTATCTTTATATAAGCTTTTAATATTGGATTTTAAAATGTACTTTTATATCTACATCGGCATTTTGAAATAGAAAAGATGAAAATAGAATTTGGATAGATAGATTATTGCATCAATAATGAAAATCTGTTTTTGTATCGGCATATGCATGCACATTTCAAGTGAAATGTTGGAAAATCAGAGCCTGTGATTTAAGATTTACTTACACTTTATGTGTTTTTTGAAGTGAAAATTTCTTACCATCATTTAGAGTCAACATTTATATGCACGGTTCCCTCAGTTTAATAGAAGTACAGATGTCGACATCAAACACTGGATTTTGAAGAGATGTGTACAAAGCGTAAATTCAACATTTGAGCTTTTACCTACCTAAGCTTTCATTTTTAAGAAATAAATTGTTTTTAGTATATCTAAGGAAAGCTATGAATATTTGCAATTCCCGAACACATAACCTGATTGAAATATTCTTTAGCATTTTATTATCTAGGAAAGTTAAATAAAATAATTGAATGCTGAATGTCTTTGCAAAGTAATTCGGGTATTTCTAATACACAAATAATTTTTGAATTTGAAAGGCTTTTAGCTAAAAGATTCAAGTATCCGAAGGTTTCAAGTAACAAAAAAATTAAGAAATTTTATTTTCACAAAAGTAAAATTGTTTTTTGAAGGTATATTTATATGATGTTCATTTTATACGATTGCATTTGAATAACAAAGGTTTAAGTTATGAAGGTTTAGTGGAAATGCCGTTTATGAAAATTATATTTATTGTTATTATGGATTTGAAAATCGCAATTAATAATATTACTTTATCTGGATAATATTTGGATTTAGTTAAATAATTTGTGCAGCTGTTTAAGGAAATCATGTAGAGCATCAGATTGTGGATATTAACTGAGCACAAAATTCTGATGAATTCTACATGAACTTAAGCCTCCCAAAATGCATTATACATAATCTATTTGGGTGATAAATAAAACAAAAGGAAATCGTTAAAAAAGCTTCTGAAGAAAAAAGTAAATAAAACAAAAAAATGTTGTTCTCTCAACAGGAAAAAATAGTTAAAGCAATTAATAGATATTTTGGAAGCGCGTTCATTCTAAAAGACACATGAGTTCGATAGCAAACACTTAACCAAATACTATTTTTTATTTTGAGAGAAGATATATTTTTATCAGTCAAAGAAACAGAGAAATAAAATTTAAAAAAAGTTTCAATGTTTGACTTTTTTGTAGGAAATATCCATTATTTGAGAGCTATTACATATATTTTGTTCTTGTAAGAATCAAAGAGCATTATAAATAAGCTTTATGAAAACAAAATTAAATAGTGGGTTTATATTTTTTTTAAAAAAAAGTTTGAAAATAGTATAGTTCGACAAAAAGAGTATATAGTTAAAATTTTAATTATCTTTGTTTGTGATGAGTATGTGCATATAACTCATTCATTTTTATGTGATTTTGTTGCAATGTTTGAAACTTAAATTCCTATTTAAATACATAACTGGTGTTGTTCTCTAGTTTTGCTTTGTAAAGGAAGGAGATGTTCAGTAGCTTCTGAGAGTATGGACCAATGAGCACCAGAGAAAAGAAGTCTGGCCTTTTACTCACACACGTCCCAAATCCTTTTTTACTGGGCAGTCTTCCTTCATACCTCTCATTAATTCATCCACAGATCGTAATTTAGATTGGAACAGAGAAAAATCACTCTGACCAGTACCCCTAGTGGTATTACTCTCGATATGGAGGACCTTATGACCACGACAGATTTAACGTGCGCCAGCCACCACTTCTTCGACTAGCGGGTTCGAACTCGCAGCCCAAAAGAAGTGAATCCAACGCCCAACAAGCCAATCTATCCCGACCCTAAATACTGAAGCAATATAAATGAACCATTAGAAACTATTTTCACCGAATTAATTATAAATTTATATTTTCAATTGTTAATTTCTGCTATAGAACATTAATATAGCATGTGCCTTATAATTTTTCTCACTTAGAAATATTTCTTAGATAACAAACAAAGATGGTTGAGCTATAAAGTAAGGTATATAAGAAATGAAATATTATTTATTTGATATTATCGAATTAATTACTACTTTCTAACATTTGATTAGCTTATTTTCATTTTTTATGCTAGTTATATAATTTGAATTATGATTATTTCCATAAAATTGTTCATAAGAAATCGAACATTTTTAATTACCAACGAATGTTTTTATAGTGCACCCAAAAATGTTTCATGTTTAAAACACATGTTAGTAAAAAGAGTTTAAAATTTTGTTCCAGCTTCTATAAGTTCAGCTCAGAATTACAACAATTTTATCTAACATATGAAGAATAAAATGGATTTTGAAACATTTTTAAGACAAAATGATACATAATCTTGTTCAAGAAGTAACTGACAAATTTAAAACGAGTTTTTTAGTTATAAATAATTTTTTGATTTAAGGAAATAAAATATTATAGTAACGACAAAATAACTCAAAAGCAATCAAATTAATTGATTTTGATATGACAAGTTATATATGAAATTGGTAGATTAGACATTGATCCGCATTGATAAATTTCCTTAATAAAATTATGCGATATAATGTTCCTTCCAAAATATAAATCTTAAAATTAGAGAAATCATTTTAAACATTGAAAAGAAATATTAGAATTAAACCTATTTCGTATAAATGATCGGACACTGATTTGCTTTCTTGAAATGTTTTTAAAAAGAATAAATAGGTCATATGCAAATAATATTCAGAGTCACTTTCGAATAATATATTTTGAAAATCCTATAATAAGCACACAGTTGAATTTCACTTACTTTTTAGTTTGTGAAAATAAGATAATACGATTTCAAAGAACTTAAAAGTGAAATATAAACCCTAAGAAACAGCCCATGGTAATAAATCTTTGATTTTGCATTATTTTTCCTCTCTTTATAAAATGCCTGAAAAATTTCGTCATTACTAGATGAAAGATACTTTAAAATGCTGCAATCAAAGGATATCTATGTTAGACTAATCCCAAGGACTTGGTTTACTCCAAATAAATGCATGCTATGGCCAAAAATATCACAGGCTTTAAAATTCATATCTTCAAAGGAACATTTCTTATATAACTGAAATAAATAATCTATAAAACTCTTAGGACCTCTTTTATGACATAAATAGTAAAATTTTGACTACTTTTGAGTAGTCTTTTCATTTCAAATGTCCTATGACTTCATGCGACATTTGAATAAAATAATATTTTATAATTTTTATTTCTACTCTAAAACAACGAATACGGAAATTCGTCTATTTATTAATAGTTAAAACATTTCTTTCCCATTTATAAAGAATAGGAAGCAGTTTTTCTGAAAATAAGCCATTTAAATCTTCCTAAGCTCTTTTGCAAGAAAGCAGAGGCAAAATAATTGGAATTATTTTATGCTTAAAGTTTCTTCGCTCATTTCTCTAGACAAATTTATTTAAAGAGCTTAAGAAAGCGTCTAAGAGCAGATTCACAGTCGATAGTGAAATATTGCTTTTCTTCCTTTAAAAATGTTTTATGTAAATATTTATTAAAAGATATCGCTAAAGTAAATATTTTTACCCAATAAAAATATTATCGTAAATAATGGGTGATAGATTAGCATAAAATTTGCAGTGTTTCTTTAGGTTGATACATTTCGGCTTTGCTCTTTTTAGAAATATATGATGAGGAGAAAAACGATATTGATAAAAGAAAACGCATACATTCTATTATCTATAAATATAATAAAAAAGTTTAAGACCTATATTTTTATAATAAAAGGCTGTGAAAGCAAAGGAAACTAAAAAAAATATTTTAGATGTAGATTTAACTGTATCAATTGCAGATTACGTTTTCATCATTTCTTATTTTGAATGATTTTGAGATTATGAAGAGATTACAATGATTTTATTATTTTAATAAATGGGAAAATGAAAGAGATAATAAATTTTATTAAAATGTATTATTATTTTTATTAAAAAAATTAAATGCCGTTGATTTTCTACAGATATGTGGTGCCAGGATTTAATTCGAACATATATTTCTAATAAGAAGCTAGAAGATTTCAAAGCTAAACAATGTAACATTTTGCTAGTCTTAAATCAGGGTGCGAAAAAGGCAAAATGAAGAAATTTTATTTTAAATATACTTTACAGAAGCAGTTAGATAATATGATTGATCGAAATAATCTGAATCTTATGTATGATTATTGAAGCAAAATACATATTCCCAAGACTTAAATTTGATTAGCAATAATGTATCACAATTTTTCCTTTATGCTTAATTATTTTCTTTTACTTAATAGAAGTTAATTAGCTACATCATTTCATTAATGATTGTTTCGATAATATTATATTTTTGTTTTGTATGCGTTGTTACAGGATTCTTAAACCTCGATTTGAAAAAAAAATAATCATAAATTTTACTCTTATTGTGACACTCAATTCAAAAAACTAAAATACTTTCACCAAAACATTATTCCCAAATGTCATTAGCACATTGGATAAAGAAAAAAAAAGGAATTCATTATCACAACATAAATTTAAGATTTTCATTAAGTAGAAGGAAGTTAATAAATCGAAACTGCTGCTTTCTATTTCAGCTCATTCCAAAATTAATAAATTAAAGGGAGGTTTGATTTCTATAATCGCTTTTCTCAAAAATTGATTAAGATAAAAATGAAGCACCTTGGATCAATAACTTAAAAACTATGAAAGTTAATTAGTTAAAATAATTTACATTCCTCGATTTGTAGGAGTTTCTTTATAAAATGAATTTTTTAATTCTCTCTCTGTCTCCGCTTTCTTTTTATACTTTTAAACTGATTGCGCACAAGATATTTTTGCAAACAAATTTACAGGGTTTAAGAGTCAATATAAACTAATAATGTTTCAAAATGAAAAGTATCAGATAGTTGAAAACAAGTTCCATTAAAAATATTAGAGCTTTAAAATTTTGAATACATTAAGATTTAATTAAATGTTGAGACTTTTAATAATACAACAATTTTTTGAAAAGTAATTTAATTCACTGAATAATGCGCATAATTAATTAAATTTCTAACAGGTTATTTTTGTTTCTAAGTTAAATTTTGAAATCAGAAATGCTAAACCAAACAATATTTTGTTACTTTAGTTAATACATAATCAAAAGAGTTATTTTAAGGCATAAACAAAGTGTGATTAAACTATTTTGCAAAATTTAATTAAATGAACTTCTTATGAAAGATAAACCCTTTTTTACAAATTACATCAATAGGTCTCCCAAAATAAACTTGTTTTAGGCTGAAAGATGAAATGATTATGGCAATGGTATTTAACGATTGTTGTTCAATACTCGAAATGCTCAAAACGACTGCGTTGGTGTCGATCGACTTCTGATTTTTTTTTCGATTTCTGTGAAGTGCTTATATATCTTCTTTGAAGTAAAACTGAAATTGGTAGAAATGTTTTCAAATTAGAAATTTAAGCGTGAATTAGAATTTTTTTAAAAAATGAATCTCTACTTTAGGTAATAAATTAATGTGAAAAAAATGAAGTTACAGGGAAAATATTTATCAAGACTAGATCATAGATTGATGACTTATCAAAAAGTGAGCTTCCAGTTTAGATGCTGCATGATTTATAATGAAGCGTGCCCTGGATCGAATTTACAACTGGTTATCATTTCTAAAATGAGATGATATATATTAATATTTGATATGTCTGATTATTAAAGTTTACAAAAATAGATCATAAAGAGCACCAATTAAAAATATATATATTTCAAAGTAATAAGTAACACAAGCTGTAACTGAGTCTTTATTGATAACAAGATGTATTATATTGTGTTGAATGGGAAATTATTTCATAAAAATCACGTATTAAAAGGTTTAGAAGCATGGGATAAATTTTTACTGTCTGTTGTCAAGAAAAAAAATCAGGTCAAAGCGAAAGATTGAAATGAACTGAATAACATTGATTAAGAGAAACATCCTTGAAAGCAAGAAAGCTAAAACATTATAATGTCAATAACAAGAGCACCCCTTCCCGCCCCCCCACACCGTTTATTCATTGGCCCTAGCAGAAACGATATCTAAATTGACCCAGAAAGTAAATATTGAATGAAAATTCTCCTTACATTTATTATGTAGTTTCGGTTTTGATACTTCGATTTGTTATTTTATTTGTTGTCTACTATATTCTCTTTGGGATACAGAAATGATTTTATATCTGAAAAAAATTACTTAATTCAAAATGTACGGATTTTAACAGAAAACAATCAGAATGTACTCTATCGGAACGACATAATTATGCTTTAATTAGCATAGTTTAAAAATATAAAATAATTTTCTTGTAAAATATGAATGACCATTTTTTCTTAAATCTACATTATATTAATATTTTGTTTTATAATGAATTTGCTGAATTATTTCCTCAACAGAAAATGAAAACTATTTATTAAAATTATTTTATATTTGAATACGCCTTTTTCTACTTTTATGAAATTTTTAAAATATCATTTTTCGGCAATCAAGCATTTTAATGCCTTATGCATATACAACAATAATAATCTTTATTTTTCATACAAATAAATTTTATTCTTATTATTTAAACCTAATTTAAGATTAAAAAGTCACATATTAAAAAAATCCTTCAATAAATGAAAAGTAAAAAATAATTAATCAAAAGCAATATTGTATGATAGAACAATTTTCTACTGTACGAAAATAGGAAAATGGAATTTTTCACTAATACATCTTATAAATATCCATTTTAATGATAATTAAAAAAATGAAATTGCAAGAAAGTGTATCAGCTAATTAAGCTTAAATATAGTTTGAGAATAATAGCATTATTATTTATAAGTTAGTAAAATTACGCCTGAATCAATGAATGTGAGCTGATGTCATTGGGAGATAGAGATTAAATTACAAAGCTGTTAATAATAAAAGATCTTGCTGAAGTTAATAAATTCATGCAGATGACATTTGAGAGCTAATGTTTAAGTTAAACCAGATTTTTTAGTAATTGTTGTAAGAATATTTTGAAAAACTTTTAACTCTTTCACATTGACATAATCTATTTTTTAATTATTAATCTAAATTATAATTAATATCTGCGGGATTTATTTTTATTTAATCTATTTCTGTTTAACTTCATATGGTAAGTTAATTAAATTTTAAAAACATTGTAACAGTACTTTAATAGCTTCTTTTTAGAATTTTCATTGAAAATTAAGTTTTTATTATTGATTAATTAAAGATATAATAGATTAATCATGGACTCTAGCAACATTGATGAATAGATTTTTTATTTTCTTAATTAAATGAATGATAAATTTAAAAAGCTATTGCAAACTGCGATCGTCTAATTCATTCTTGCTAATATATTAACCAATTAAAAGGATTGCAAAATAAATTCAAATGTTTCTTATGTTTTGTTTACTTAAAAATATACATAGATAAACAACAGATGGTTAGTAAATATTCCAGGTTTAAAAAATCAAATTAGTATTAATTATTGATATAATAAAGACCTCGATGTTTATAATTAATATTTACTAAAATATATTGTATTTATTTTAGTAAATATTTTATGCATACGAAAAAAATGTTAACGTATGAAATGTAACATGTTAAACAAATTAAACTTTGCCTGCCTACTGCCTCTAATATATTTGAAGCAAAAATTATTGAGTTAATTATTTACTCCTGTTATATCTGATGAACGTTTCTTTTTTTTAGATAATATCTCATAATTTAATCAAAATCAGTTAAATTATTGAGTGAAAAGTTAAAAATCAAATGATATTTACAACTTCAGTAAACCTTCTTGCATAATTTTAGCATTTAAATGATTGTTAAAATATCTTAATGTATTTTTAGTCCATAGAATAAGAGAGATTTTATTCAAATAAACTAAATTTTTTGACTTGTTGAGTTAAGACATTGAAGCAAGGAAATTCTTTTTTTACTTAAGATTAGGATTTGTTAGACAAAATCCATTAATTATCGCTGACCAGGAAAAAAAACCTATCAGAATTCAGGAAATTGTATAACAAAAATATTATTGTTTTTATCACATTACAGATGTATTTTTGAAATTTAATTAACGAAGATGACAACAATACCACCAGTAAAGAAAAAAATGTTTCATATGAATCTAATGTTTTCAATTAATTTAAAGGGACAAAAATATATTTGTAATTTCATAGAAATATTTATTTAAAATACATGAAAGCTATCTAATTATTGAAAGGTATACACGCTAGAAGAAAGTAATTATTTGAAAGAAACTTTCCTTCCATTACGGGAATTTTAATATTAGAAAAATATTTAACAATACCTTTAACATAATTTAAAATATACAATTCATGATTCATTGAGTGAATCCGAATGAGGAACTAATAATGAGAAAAGTAATTGGTTTAATATTGTCGTTGAATTAACAGTTACTGAAGTGGAAAGACATTCATTCATGTATTTAAAAAAATTACTTAAAAATCATGATTCAATGAAGGATAAACTAATTTCCAACAAATGGAAAGTAATTAGATGGGTTTTCATACTTTTAATATATGGGAAAACTCATTAAATGAGTTCAATAAACTTCCAAATGAGGCTGAAAAGGTCCCAAGAAAGCTGTTCCCATCAAAGAACTTCGGGTCTTTCAAACAAAGAAATGTCAATCTATTTTCTGAAATATAATAATAAGAATTTCAATAGTGCTTTAAATCCTTTTATTTTTAAAATTTACGATAAGTAAATGGAAAAATCAAAAGACAATGAAATAGAAGGATCTCGATTGTGCATTACTTTGAATAATGCAAGGAAAAAATAAAAAATGGATTTTTCGTGTAAATTGATGGTGTTAAAGAAATCATTTTGATTTAGAAGGGAAGATTTTCTTTAAAATTTAGGAATCTTCTCAAAGGACTCAAAGAGAAAGATTAAAAATTATCCTTAAGTATTCATTTTGCAAAAATGAATTCAGAATTCCAGTACCTTTGGAAATGAAACAGAAATGTAGAATCTCAAGTACATTAATGATAAATGAGATTTATTTAAATTTGAAGAATGTGGAGGAATCATTTAATTTATTAAGCTACTTAAGATGAAATATAGACTGTAAACTTTCGAAAATATCTTTATATCTTCCTTATATTAAAAAAAAATTGTGACTTACAATCGATCGCAATGAAATATTGATTTTTTTCCGTTTAAAAAATTTAGGCTGCGGTAAGAATTTTAATGATTAGGGTAAAACCCTAATCATTAAACGACGTCTCCAAGATGTCATTCTATGTTCGTAATATCCTAAAAAATATGAAACACTATGATGGTATTTGGAATAATTACCCCCAAATTAGTTAAATTATTAATTAATTTTCAGCATTATATAAATATCATAAGCTATTTCTTGCACTTGTACATTTTATGCTATATTTCCATAAAAAGTATTTAAGTAATACATTAGCATCCAAAACAAAAAATAGTATCGAAATTTCGGCAAATGTGGAAGTAAGAATTTTGATTACAAAATTCCATCTTTACGCGAAACAAGTCAAGCTAAGTAAAATGTTTAATGATCAAGTCATAAAATGTAGAATATATTTTAATGGTGATTACAGTACGTAAATCTATTATATAAATTTATACTAAGAGATAAAAATGTTTCTTGTAAGCCCATAGATGCGGAACTTTTACAATAATACACTGAAATGGCAAACAACCCCACGAGCAGGTAGAAGTGATATCCCACGACGTGGCATGGATTCATCTAATTTATTCAGATTTTCTGTAGACAATTCACAACATGATTCTTGAAGGATAGTCCACAAAGGCACGGGAATGCGAGGTAGCGAAGATCTCCTAAGGACAGCACATAGGAAAACATCCCAGATATAGTTGATAATGTTTATAGGAGAATTATGTGGCCAAAAGAGGGAAATAAATTCAGATAACTGCTCCTCAAGCCACTCGGTAGCTACTGTAGACAAGTGGGGTGGCACATCATTTTGTTGAAATTGTCCACGTCCATTAATGCACACAGGACATGAATACACGTTAAGGAAAGGATGTTAAAGCCCCATTTACCTGCCATGATTGAGCATACACACATAAACGGTCTCATTTCAAGTCATCTGCACAAGTTCCTTACCCACACAGAACCTTCACCAGCATGAACAGTTCCTTGTAAGCATGAGAAATCCATTGATTTATGGAGTTTTGGAGTTTTTTCTACACCTGTACACAGCAATACATCCTATACTCCTGGAAACGTGACTCCTTAGACCAGACAACGTTTTCCCAATCGTTAAGAGTCCATTGGCGGCTTGGCGGTTTTGAAGAGCCTAGGTAAAGTACAGAGCTTTGTGTCTCTGAATCACCAATTGTACACTAGATGGTTTGCGGCTGCGAAAGCCCATATCAATGAGGTTACATTGCATAGTGCGTATACAGACATTTGTTGATGGGCGTGCATTAAAATCCGCAGCAATTTGATGAAATGCTGAGAGTCTATCTCGTGTAACGATTCTTTTCAGGCGTCTGTGATCCCTTTCTATAAAGGCTTTTTTCAAGTCGCTAAGCTGTCGGAGATTTGAAGTTTTGCCGAAACCTGGTATTCGCGGTACACCCTAGAAATGGTCGAGAGGGAAAATCCTAATTTCATGTCTACTTCGGAAATGCTGTGCTCCCTTTTTCGTGCGTTGTCGATTAGTCAAAAATCGCTTAAATTTTGATAATCTGCCATTACAACAGCAAGAATCGATATAATAACCTCCTCAGACACCTTTTGTCTTATATACGTACTGAAGACAGCATCGTGTTACGCTTATTGGTTGAACTCCTCCATACGACCTGCAATACCAGTTTTTCTGGATTTTCAGTGTATTAGTTATTTACTTTCATATCATAAATACAAAACGCATAAATAAAACGTTCCTTTTATAAAAATGGGAGTATATGAAATGAAAAGATATAATAAAAAAAGTTACAGCCTTAAATAGACAGTATTTTCACCAAATAATTTACAGCATTTAGTACTAGTAAACTGTATTTTCCTTATATATTAGTTCATTGCTTACATAGAAACAATCTAACATATCTTAAATTCCTACCATTTTTTCTTTCTTTCTTAAATATCCTATTCATTCCGTTGTACAGTATAAATCTCCATTTTTTTCTATAATACAATAGTTCTAGTCGTTTTTTTTCTTTTTCACTTCGGATGTAATCAATTCATCTATTATACTCTCAAATGGACGCTTTAAGAAGTCTTTGGAAAATCTTTGATGTGTTGGAATCGAATTCAGTGTTCTGAATCGGTCCACATGTCTTTTGGCATAGGACTGAATCTTTTAGTCAGTATAAACCTTGTACACTTTACTACTTAAACAAAGCTTTAGCATATTCAATAGATGTCGTGAGGAAATAACTAAAAGAAGCAGGGATGTAATCTGAAATCGGGAGTCTTGGAGTGAAAAGGAGAGTAATCACACTGAACTCTTGTGTACTTCTAAGAGTTCATGATTAAAGAAAAAGGTAAAACTCACTCAGTGACAAGACTAACAGCCTTATACTTCCAAACTTTTTTGTTCTGTACTTCAGAGCTGCTGTTGCGAAATAAGAGTAAGATCTTTCCAAAAGTAAAAGAATCTTTCACCAAGAATATTTTTCTTGCCGTATCGTCGATAGAGATTTCTATCTTGTTATCCATTGGAAAGTGTTTAATATAGATTTAGTTAGGTTTCGTTGTAGTTTCTAACAATGGATATTCTTGAGTCACATTGTGTCAAAATATCTGTATTAAAACGAAACAGATAATTGTTAATTAAACACATATTTCAAGTAAAACCAATTAAAGCTAAATTGTGCAAAAGTAGAATGCAATTTGGTGTACTTTCACTTCAGTTAGTTTAATTAAATATGTTTCCGTTCAATTATATTAAACACAAGCAATTTCATATCAGTTACTAAAGACTGCTTCCCTCAGCTAGATAATAATTCACAGAATATCAATTAATAACTCTACTCTAAAAGTGAATTCTTTCATCAAATTTTGTAATTTTTTTGTGCGTAAAAATCTGCAATAATTGGTTACATATTAATATGCATTTACAAGAACTGAAATATACTATATAAACACTTAAGTACAATTAAATAATTTATTTAATTAGGGGATTTTTCAGAACAAACTTGAAGTTTAGAGAGAAAAGAGAATAATCCAGATAATGTCCAAAAGTAGGAATTGCTCAATTCAGAGATACTATACACAAACAATTTCATATCATATACTAAAGACTGCTGCCCTCAGCTAGGTAATAATTCACATAATATCAATTAATAACTCTACACTAAAAGTGAATTCTTTCTTCAAATTTTGTAATTTTTTGATGCGTAAAACTCTGCAACAATTGGTTACATATTAATATGCATTTACAAGAACTGAAATATACTATATAAACACTTAAGGACAATTAAATAATTTATTTAATTAGGGGATTTTTCAGAACAAACTTGAAGTTTAGAGAGAAAAGATAATAATCCTGATAATGTCCAAAAGTAGGAATTGCTCAATTCAGACATACTATACACAAACAATTTCATATCATACACTAAAGACTGCTGCTCTCAGCTAGGTAATAATTCACGGAATAGCAATTAATATCACTACACTAAAAGTAAATTCTTTCAACAAATTTTATAATTTTTTATTCATAAATCTGCAACAGCTGGTAACATATTACTATGCTTTTACAAGAATTGAAATATAATATATAAACATTCAAGCACAATTAAAATAATTAATTTAATTGGGGAAGTTTTCCGAACATACTTGTTTAGAGAGGAAATAGAGTAATCCTAACAATGTCCAAAACTAGGAATTGTTCAATTGAGGCTTTCTTTGTTTCCATGATTCATAATGATACCACTTTAATGATATAATTTTTAAGATATCCTTTTCCTGTTTTCCTAAAGAATTACAGTAAGACAGCACTTAATCAAAGACACTTGAATGAATTTTATATTGCTATGAAATGGTTCACATGTTTCTTACAAAAGGAAATTTGTATAAAGGAATATTTCATTCAAAATATCTGGTGAGCTTTAGAGCCTCACAAAAAAGAATTGATACCATTTTATGCATTTTGATGAGGCTGGGCTTGTCACCGACACGTATAAGTTTTGAACATGTATGAAATGCTTGATGTACCCTATTTCTTTAAAATTTGAATATAAAGAGTTTTGGGAAATGTTTTCACTCTCTAGAGAATAAAACATTTGAATCGGGAAGATAGCTTCTTATTGTACCATAATCAATTTTTCCAGATAAGAAATAAACTGAAACAAATCTTTAAATACATGATTATATATACTGCTTCAATAAATTTGATGTAAAGTATCTGCCTTTGTAAGAATATTATTAATTAAATATTCTTTTAAAAATACTAACTTATGTTTTTGATTGAGATTTCACTCAATAAGCAATATTTGAATCAATTAAAGATTAGGTCATTACTGCATGCAGGTGGAAAATCTTTATTCCTATTTTAGCAAATATATATGCTTGTCTTACTGTTAAATTAAGATTTGTTTCTCTTAATTTAGTGTGTCATTTAAATAACGTTAAGAAAATTTCCTTGAATTAAACGATTGGAAATTAAATTGTTTAGAGTATAAAAAGGTGTGGTAAAAATTTCTGAAAAAAATTATTAAAAAAGAAAAAAATGAATAAGTCTATTTTTCCCTTAAACATTAGCACAATGTCTTAAAAGGAATGCGATTATTCGTCAAAAAGAGGAACATCAAAATAAACTACTACATGTAAATAATATACTTCATTCCTGAAACTATTGGAATTCCATACAACTAAATTTGACTTAAAGGTTAAAAAAAGCAATGAGACTATCGACAACTATGTACAGACTAGGATTTTATGTATTTTATAAAAGAATCAAACATAGAAGACTGTGAATGAAGCTCCTCTCATATCTTAACAAACTCGAAATCTAACATTACAACTGTTAGTGCAACTCAACAGCAATAACTCTTCCTTCCAAGTGAGCGTTCTCCTCTTCTGAAGGTAATATAATGGCCAGTCAAAAAACTTCACAAGTTCGTATCTGGATTGCTAATGAGTCAGTCCAATTTTTTAAAAATTCTAAATAGATTCAAGCAAGTACCAAATGCACTCTCTATATTAATAAAAATATACGCCATGAATGGAATAAGCTTCACATTGGGCCTCAAATAATACAGCAATCAATCTTGTACCTGTGGTAGAAACTTCGCCTCATTAATACACCAAAAAGTTTTTTAAAAAAGGAAGCATTTAACCTTCTCTTCGCTCTGATGCAAACCACTTCGGATATCGATGAGACATGCGAACATTTTCGTAAAGAGCGGAGAGAAATCGTCCTCATGACAAAGTTTAGAAAAATTTCTTTTTTGAGATAGGGGATGTTTCCTTGATATAATAAGAAATTTAACCTCAATACAGAAGAGCATAGCAAATTTAGCAATTTCAAGTGCTTATGCGTTAGGTTAAATTTCGGCAATTCTTATTCTGCTTCTTTCTTTCATTATTACCTGCACACATAGAATCAATTTGATAGAGAATAACTTTCATAAATTAAATTCCAGTTAGTAAATATCAATTATCATATGAAATTTTACGAAGAAGACGAAACTATCGTTTGTAGAGACTTCTGACAAATATGTAACTTCGGTTGCTTCCACAGTTTTTCATTAAGACATTCAGAGTACTTAAATAGTAATATAAATAATCAGTGATATGCATATAGTTAAAAATTCTCTTATAAGCTACTTCATGCTCTTATTTATATATTTTACTTGCTTCACTTTTTATTAAACTGTAAATGGGACAACGGAATTTCCATCAAGAATATTTACAAATCACATTGAAGCAAAACATTTTCATATAAGAGAGCTTTTCTTATATTCCTTCACAGAGACTTCTTGTATTTGTAGGTTTTTTTATTAGTTTACTTTATTTGTACTTTTTCCGCAAGTCGACTAATAATTTTTATGCTTTTTTTATCCTTTCGTAATTTATTATTTTAAAATTCCGCGCCTTATTATTCCGCCAAAATGAATATGGGTTTCTGTGGTTCGAGATGTAGTGGTTTCAAAGCCATGCAAGGAAAAACATTTAAAATAATAATTATAGTATAGTTGATTGTGAGAAATTTAGGATTAAAAATTAGAAATTTACTTTGGTTTCAATAAAACTCTGAGGCAGAAACTTTCACACAAAAAATTCTCCCTGAATAATAAAAAAAAAATTTAAAAAACCGAAATTTTGCCTTTTTTACCCATTCTGACACAAATTGATGCTTTCATTTGATAAAAATAAGAAACTCTCACTGAAATAGTTTCATCAACCAAAGTGGAGAATAATTGATGGGTGGAATTTTAATTTGGAATTCGTTTAAAATTGTATTTTGCATCTTTGAGATCTATCCCTCCATTTTAGTAGTTGAAACTAAATTTTTAGCATATATATATATATATATATACAATAAAAAATATTCCGCTTGATTTAAGTAGAAATCGGACCCATATCATAACGTTTATTATCAAATGAATTTTCCTTATGCATGAAAAATGTTAAAGACAGTCTTAAAAACAGATTTTCTTTCCTTCTTTATAAGAGTGCAAATAGTCCTTAAATGGTAATGGTTGTTCTAGATGAAGGCAAGCAGGAACATGACAACTAGGCGGGTTTCATAGGCGGAGTTTTCTGGCAGTTTGATAGGAAGAGCAATCAAATATGCTTTCTTTCTTTGCGAGAACTCATAAAAGTACTAAGCGCAATGAGTTTTTGACATCGTTTTTCTTTCAATGCTCTTCTTGTCTAGAGAGTGAGAAGAGAATTTGATGTTTTACTTCCTTTTCTGTTATGTGAATTTTTTATAGTGATTACATGTAAGAAACAGTAAAATGCAGAAAAATATAATCGGAGATTATAAGAAGCAGTATTGTTGCTAACAATTTTTGAAGCGGAATCCCAAATAAGTGAGCATAAACAATATACGAATAGCTTAAATAAGTATATATTATCTGATGTTTGGTATATAAAGTTATACTTGTTGGAAATGAAACTATTGTAAAAATAAGTGTAGGAGCTAATTTGGATTTATTTTTTCCGAATAGAAAACTTTTTTTTTTCAGTATAGATAATTTTCTAATAATTGCTATCATATTTCTCTCACCAAATTAATTCATCTTAAATTAAAGATATGTTTGCTAATATATGCACATACATTGTCAATTTTCTTTTCTTTTTTTATTCGTGGATATGTCTATCATTTCTGGATTTTTATCTATCATTTAAACCTTTTTATTTTTATTTTATTTCATTTCGCTTTATTTAATTTTATATTTGATAACTTTTCGTATTTTAAATTTGTGTTGTACAATTTAATTATGTGTAGAATTCGTGCATTAAAATTATTTTAAATAACATGAAACACAATTAGTATAGTGGAAAAAAGTATAGGAGATATCGGGTATCTGCTGTTATTCGAAGATTATTTCCTTTCATTTGTTTTTATTTTTAAAATGTCAATCGTTTTATTTTTTATTTACTTAATACAACTTATATATAACTTAGAATTATGAGATTTTCCACCGTTGTTACCTGACAGATTAAAAACAATTTGTAATCCAGTGATATTTACAATAATTAGCAAGCCGGCATCCTGGCACATAGGTAGCGTGTCTTCTCTGTGATCTGGGAATCCTGGGTTCGAGTTCCAGTTAAGGCATGTTGGTTCGTCTGTGTTCTATTTAAGAGGCGTGTGAAAGTACTCCCCCCCGCTGTAAATGGGGGCTGTGCAAGCGACTGTGATGAGTTTGTATCTAAAGTCGTACAATTGACCCTGATTGGCGTTAATTCAAACAAGAGATGTTTATTTAGGCTTAAATCCGTTGATGCATCAGCGGGCATGCCCATGGCAAGTGCCACTAGTGACAACATCATATTTAACAAACTTTCGGTTTAAGAATTTTGCATATATTTTTTAGTTTTACTTTTCTTTGCTAATATTTCTAATTTTTTAGTTAAATTAGATATTTCTAAATTTTTTCGGAAAATTATCTCTTGTTTTTTCTTTTAAAAGGAATCCTTGGATTTAATCTGACAAAGCTCCAAACTATGATTTTATGATGTTAATTTTAGTATTCTTGCTCTGATAAATACTTTTTACCTCAATAATTTCTCTTTTGATAAATCTGCCGATACTATAATATTTGTGTTTTTTTTTCATTATATTTTTATGGATTATTCCGAATGTTTAAACGTATTCTACTTACATGGCGAAAATCTAAATTGATGATATCTTATGTGTTATTACAGCTAAAATCATTCTTAATTCATAGCTATAATACTGAGCCGTAAAATTCAATAAATACACTTTCTTCCCTTTGCAGAGGAAATTCATTGAAAAGTAAATTAATTTTTATTTATTACATTTTTATTTTAGATATGAAATGACAAAATAAATAAAAAAACCTTACATTTCTAAAAGAATCACAAAATATAGTTTCTGTGACGCGAAAAAAAATCTGGAATATTTTAAAATTACATTAGCACATTTAAATAATCTGTGAAATATCACCTCTTGGGTTGCAGAAAATGGAACATCATAGATTTAAATTTTATGGAAATTATCAAAAAAAAAGTCAAGATCTGAAGTGGAAGATTTATAAGATACTTTAAAAAATGTCATATGAATTGAATGTTTTTATGAAATAAAACTGCTTTAAAAAGAAGCGGTCCATTTCATGAAAAGATAGAAGGAATATAAACTCCTTGGGAGAATTTTCTTAAAGAAGTTGTAGAGGGGAAACCGAATTTTTAAGCTTCTTAGTTCTTTCTAACAAGAAGACTAGTTAGATTGATTTCAAAGGTTTTATTTTTTTAAAGCATTGAAATAAAAAATGACTTTGTTGAAGATAATCCATCCCTTCTTATTTAAAATTTTTAACTGTTTTCCAACAAATCAGAAAAAGAATAGTTCCATCTCTGTTTTGAGAAGGATTTATTCTTTTGAAATACAAGTATAAACAACAGCAATAATATTTGAAATAAGAACTGGTAATTTTACTCTGAATGTTGAAAGAAAGCCAAATATTCTCCTTTCCCTTTAAGATTTTATATTTTGCTTATATATGCATGGATATTAATGTTAGAAGAATAAGGCCACACATTAAGTAAAAGGGCGATATTGCTTTTAAGCAGATTTCGGAATTTTCCAAATAAGCAAAATAGTTTTCTTTAGTTTAATCTATTTCAAAGACCTGGAAGAGTAATATTTCCATGTAAGTAACGTGTAAGAAAAGTAGTGCAGTATATATATATAATGACCTAACTTTTTAAATGTACAAGCCATGACACTTTTATTTAGAAGGTTGCAAATTATTTCAATGAAAATTTTCCAACTTTTATTAAATATACCATAGGCTGATTATTTTAAGATTAGATAGTTTACATTTTCAAAGATATTCCGTCAAAATCAAAACATATTGGTATGATTTCATTGCCATTTTTAGGGTTAATGCACGTATAAATTACTTTTGTATTACCGGCATCATTTTAAATTACAATTGAAACGCAATCGAACATGGAATTTTCCAAAGAAATATACGAAAATTCCCCCGAATCTGAAAGCCATGCATTTGAGCTTAAGCAAAATGAGTTTGAATGTAGACTTTTATCTTATTTATAAAATTGAATTTTAAACCTAGATTTAAAAGGAGGATTAATTTTGAAACAATGCCATTTAAAAGATTTAGAGTTGTCCTAACTCTGAAAAGCAACCACGAATTGGCATCCTTGTCATCAGTTTTCTTCGGCATATATTTGTATCTATATCATTCAGGAAACTACAGTTTAAAGACAATTTTGAAAATTTTGCCAAAACTTGCAAATAAAAAAACCATGCTGCATAATTAGCGAAAATGCACACACATTTTTAAACTAATTTTTTTTCAATTTTTTCTTAAATTCACACTTATTCTAACCCGAGTTGAAAATGTTGCCTTCAGAGGCCTGAGAATAGTCAAACATGGTATTTACATTTTCAAATTTAGGAAAATAATATATTTGTTTGTATTTTTAAAAATTTGATTCCGATTTTTATTATTTTCATACCCATTTTGTAAATTGTAGTTTATATAATACAAGGTACACTATGATCTAGACCATAAAAAGTCACTTTTGGTGAACTACTTTTAAGGAAAAAAGAAAGTGTCTTATTAATTGTTCTCCTTATTTGTGTTACAATTATGGCTTGATCCTTTATCTTTTTCAAAAGATATGCTACAGAAATTTTTGAGCCAGTATTTCAGGAGCGTGGTAGAAGTTTTTCGTCAAAGAATCTGGATCTTTATATTTATTGCCTATCCTGAGTCATTTCCTTTGGAGAGTTAGGAGGATTTAGTGATGCATTATAAAGTCTAAAAAGGCAGATCTATATCCAATAATAGGATTCCTTATTCTTTGGTTTACATAAAGTCTACTGGGAATAATTGAAACCCTAATTTGAAAGTGTATATAGGTTTTTCAGTTTTGAAATTTTCTTTGGATGGAGGGCTTGATTTGAAATTATTTTGCCAGTAATTATGAGATTACGAATGTTACTATCTTTTTTTGATTGAAAATATTTTGGATTTTTTGCTAAACTCAGATTTTTTAATTTTAATATCTCTTTTTTAGAATTTCCTTACTTTTGTAGCAGCTCTCAGTTAATGTAAGGAATTTTAGAAGGGTTTATAGAGATAAGTTATTGGAGATGTGTTAACTCTTGTAATACCAAGGTTGTTCACTTCGAGTTGCCTAATTAAAGCTTAGCATTGGAATATTCATTAATATCGTCCCCATCATTTAAAATTTTAAGAGTAAGGTCACATAAACCAATGATTTTAAGAGGAATATATTTTTCTCTCACGAAACATGTAAAATCGACCAAATTATTATTTTTAAAGTTATAGATGCATTTAGTGAGTGAATAATTTTTTATTATCATTATTGCTATTATACGGCTCATAGGGAATTAAGTTAGCAGAACTGCGCCCGCCCGCACGCGCGCGCGCACGCACACACACACACACACACACACACACACACACACACACACACACAC
>JAOUZG010008446.1:2989239-3027346 GCA_026289955.1 Argiope argentata
CACACACACACACACACACACACACACACACACACACACACACACACTTGAGTGTATTTGTGGAACAAAAGCAAGTACGAGGATTTCAAAGGACTCCAATTTCGGTAAGATTTATGCTTTTAGTATAAAAACCTATTACTTACATAGCATGTAACTTATCAGAAAAAAGGTATTATTTTACTATTATAATTCTCAATATAAATTTAACAAACAGTTAGTTCGGAAAGTGGCATCAAATATCCATTGGTTCGATTTCTAACTAAAACTTCATATTATTTACAGGCAGTCACTGAAATTATTAAATATTTTGATTTCAAATTGCAATGATATAGTCACAAATTTTGTATTTTTACCATTATTATGATGAATCAATTATTTAAATTTTAAATATCATTTATTTAATTGATTTGTTTAAGCATTTGTTAAATGTTTTTAAACAAATCAATTAAAAATTTACCAATAATTTAGTTAGTTGATAACAGATTGGGCATTAAATGTGAAAGCATCTTAAAACCTAGGTTTTGAAATATATTTTATCAATGGTTTTCAGAACTAGCTTAGAGCATAACTCTGAGAACTCTCCGAGTTCTTTCAAATATCAAATATGTGCTTTAACATTTCAGTCGTCGCAATTTCGTGGACAAAAGGCAGACCAGACAACATAATGTAATTATTGAGAGAAATAATATCTACAAAATTAGTCTCAGTTTTGTTTTCTTCTATCCTTGAAAATGGCTTCTAGGGCACAAAAGAACTATTTAGGTCAAGTTAATGGAGAGTATTGTCAAGTATGAAGGGCTTAAGCTAGTAGTAAACAAAATAAACACTGCGAATAGAAGTTGGTATAGTAATAAGTGATAATTTGCAATACTTAATCAATTTATACTATGAACCGTTCTCATGAAATAGTATGGATTCGTTTGAAGTTGCACATATTATCTCATCAAAAAATACGAATTGGATGATGTGAAGAATAATTTTTATTTCCTTTATCAGTGATTTATCTTCGACTTGACTGATGCCATTTGAAATGTGTAATTACTGCTCTATGTTGGAATCTTAAAAATTCTGTTGGAATATTGAACAGTGCACAATTTTTAAATTAGCCTTTCACTCTGCAATTTTTTATTCCGTTTAAATGACCCAACTGTTGATTCATGTTTAAGTTTAATGTAAATCATTTATTTTCATAATAAGAAATATTTTTTGACGAATTCATTCGTTATAAAAAATTTCTTGAGATCTCGCAATATATGGGAAAATGCCAATGTTTAAATTCTCTTAAAGAGTCCCTTTTGAGTGCAAAGTTAATGAAATTGTTAAATGAAATCAGATTAAATTACGTCGAAAGATTTATAGTAAAATCACTTTGAATTAAAATATAAATGAAGATTTTAATATTACATTCATGATAAATTAATGGAATACTTTATATATTAAGTAGGTATGCAATAAACTTACCAGTGCAATATTTCATAGGGATGAATGTACACAGAACCTGAACAATTGGATATTCCATCTGAATATGATATTCATTCTTAATAAGCACTGCTAAAAGGAAGACATTACAATAATAATTTTATTTATAAGACACGTTCTAAAGTTAGCTATGCGTGCATTTATACATAGTTGGAGTAAAAAATGCAAACTTATTTTGAGCAATCATATTTATTGTAAATTTTAGGATTTCGTTGAAAAAGTCGTAGATTATTAGAATCTTTTAATTTTTGATGTAAATTTGATTGAAATGTAATCATCAATCTATAACTGCAGTCCCGAAAACAACAAAATGCAATAAATATTATTAAACTCTATTTTTTAGTTTTATTGCCAACTATCGATATATTTAGCCTTTATTATCACCTACGCATAGTGATAAGTTATATTATATAATTTTTGTTTTTAATTAATCTCTCAAAGGCTGTTCTTCTTTAGGTGAGTATGGGAGGTATAATCTTTTTGTAACATTTTACTTTAATATAATTCAGTAATTGTATTCGTATTTTATATTTTAGAAATATTAATGAATTTTTCATAGCATTTCATTGTTCTTAAATATTTAAATAGTATAACCAAAATAAGGATCATTTAGCCTTGTCTTTGCATAAGGGGTAATCTGAATGGCAAAATCTACTCCGAATTTAAAAATACATTGTGTTGAATGAAATATAACCACTCATTATGAGCCAGACTTCAAGCAGAAGTACGACCTGTAATTGGAGATAAATCATTTCTCCAAAAATTCAGTCATATAAATCAATGTTTATTGTAACGATCAATTAAAATTTGATTCAGGTAACAATACATATGATTAACGTCCTTTTACGTTAATAATGTATTGAATATAAACCATTCCTTTATTAAACATTTGTCAGAAAATATATAGTTTACTTCAAAAGACTATTTTTAATAAACGTATATTTCTGACGAAAACAGGCAGCAAACTGCATTTTTTTTATTATTCTAAGATAATATTTCATAGCTATGTGAAAGAAAACTAAATTCATTTTTGATGTTTAAACAGTTATAATTTATTCTCTGACGGCATTTATTTTGAACTTGAAAGGCTGAATTCAAAAGAAAAGAAGAAAAAAAAACTAAAAACAGATTTATCCTTCTGAAACGTGTTAAAAGTAGAAAAGGGAGATGCAGATGCTTTATTTTTTATTTTAGTTAGTTCAGAAAGAATGCGCATTTATAAAAACATCTGCGTGATCTTTTATCAGTTTCAGGAAAGGTACATACAAAAGGGACTAAAAGAAGGCATTTATAACACTCTATAATCCCTTTTTCTTATGTTTGCAGAACTCGAAGAATCTTGTCAGTATCTATTGGGGTTAGGACAAACAGGTATTGTGTTTGAATAGTTCAAAGTCTCTCCAAGGCTTGAATTCTTTTTTCTTTTATTTCAAACACTAGTACAATAGGGAGTATTTTCGTGAAAATAGGAATGGAAGCGTTTATTTAGAATATGTTATATTTCTCGTAGAAATAAATTGAAATATCTTTAAAAATAAATATTAATTGGAAAAATACACTTTTAAGGAAAATGCGCTTTTTATTCGATTTCAAACTTTTTTTTTTATAAAAACACAAATCCTTTAATGAGTTTTCCTATTTCCTTTATTCTATTTTAAGGCTAAGTATTTTTTTAGAAATAGAAACAGTATCTAACTTAATTATCTTCTCGTCTGCTTCAGAATTGTTTTTCAAAAATTGTGAAATTTATTCGTTTCAATTCACATGAAATTCATCAATCGATGGTGAAAACCAGTTTTTTTTTATCTGTAAGGTTCCATTTTTTTCTCTCTCTAGACAAATTTATGCTTATACAGTCTTATTATAATTGTTTTAAATCTTAAATAAATTTTTTCTTACATTTTAATTACAATATTTGCATTACAATTATTACATAGCTTATCATCAATAAATTAGTAAGTGTTTATTCAAAACACATTTTTTTAGGTGTTTATAAAAAAATAAGAGGTTTAAAAAATGAAAATATAATTTTATATCGTTTATTATGAATGATAATTTGATAAATTTCCCTATAAATAAGCACTTAAAATTTTGTTTTTATATTATCTAAGATGCTAGCAAAAATTGTTTATACGTTTTTGCCTTTAAAACCGAAGAAATAAAATTTAATCTTCATGTAGTGCCTTGCAATGGACATTATTATTTTTCTTCATTACATAAAGTCATAAAGTGCGAGAAAATTATTGAATTACTTTCATGATTCCAGTTATTAGCTAGCTCATATGCTTTAATATTATCAAACTTGATAATATAAAGGACATTCCAAAAATATTCATAAAAATTGAATATCTTTATAATAAAGAGAATAATTTATTTTTTAAAGGTTGATTAAATCAGTGAAATCCATCCATTCTGCAAAAACTAACTTTTGCATGATTGAAAGATATTCGAGTAAATGCTGAGAAAATAGAAGAATTTTTAGTAAAAAGTCCTGAGAAAGACATTTTCATATAAACAGAAAATTGTCTTCCGACATATATTTAATAATTGAAATGAAACTTTTAATGTTAATTACTGATTCGTATAAATATTTATGTGTTTGGAAAATTCAAAAGGTAGATCGCAAAAGTAGAGGTCTTAGGTAAATTCCAGTGTCAAATTACGGATGGTTTTTCTTAAGAAATATTATGTGTAAACATCAAAATATTTTGTATGCTACATTTTAACTGTGATATCAATATAAAAAATTGCGATCTTATAATAGAAAGTAAATTTCACAGAGAAATTTATTTCTAAATAAAAAAGAAAGAATTTCTAAATCATTCTTTAAATTTGAAGATATACGAATCTTAAGAGCAATCACTGATATAAGAATCTTTAAACAAAATTACACTTAAAAAATTTATAAATACATTAAATAAATACATTGATTAATTGTTCATCATATGTATAATATTATTATACATATGATGAATAATTAATCAATTGGCAATGATTTATGAGGAATTTTTAAAATGAAATGAATTTGTTGAATGCAGAATTTTTCAATTTAGTATCGGAATTTAATATTCAGCTTTAAAATAAGGATAATTTTATTCCTTCATTCTACGTAGAATGAATATAATTCATTTTGCATAGCAAGAATTCCACTGCATAATAATGACTAGAAGACGCTAAATAAGACTACCTGGTCATGATATATTGAAGTATTTTATAGTTAAATTAATTATGCATTAAAAAGTCTGGAAAAAATGAAAAAAATCTAATTTCAAAGTTCGTATTATGTGGTAGCCAATATTTCAAATGGTGTTTAACTAGAATAAATGCCGATAATATAATTTGAGAAAGTTAATAATAATGAAGTTCAACAAAATCGAAGTAAATTATATTGAGGAAAAGAAAATGGTTTCTTTAAAATGAATGCAATTTAATTCATTTATAAAATGTATTTTGAGGAAATTTCAATTCGATTATAAGCTAATCTTTTTGTCTCGTATTTAAAGAATTTTATTTGTTAAAATTTAAATAGTGGAAGAATATTTATAGTTTCCTGAGAGTGGTGGAAAAATATTTGAAAAATAATGAAATAATTAAAAGAACAATGCTCTAGCTTTATATATATATATATATAATATAATCAATTTGGATTTCTCTGAAAACATTGATTCAATTGTTACTCATTGAAATATTCAAATAACTTATTAGAAATGAAATATTTTTCGAATATACATTAATTATAATATATAATACAACTTATTAAAAATTTAATGAAAAATTGCCAACTTTGATGTTTTGTATCATTCAAGATTTCAACTCAAGTATTATATTCGAACTAAAAATAAACCATTTTGATAATATTGCTTAAAATATACTTATAGCTTTTTTTATAAACAAAATAGCATTTTGAATCTTTGTGTGAGTCTATACTCTTTAGAAAGTATTCGATTAAATCACTTGTATGTAGTCTCTTTTTAATAAAAAAAAACAATTGTAGATGATTGTGCGAGAAGATAATAACAAAAGGAGATTTCTCTTATTTTTTAAAAAAATTATCATAAAATGGATAATTTTCAATCTGCGTTGAAGATGAAACGCAGAATAAAAACTATCAGAAACGAATGGATGACAAATGATCTCTCCCAATTCGGTTAACGTTTGATTTCTTTATAAGTACCGCAATAAGTAAAACGTATCTTGCGTTTCCATGAAAAAAAGAGAAGGTATCACAATTAATGCAACGACAGCTTTAGTAGTCTCAATCCTAGCAGAAAACATCAGAATTCTCCCCTGTGTAAACATAGCAGCCAATAATGGTCTATGTCTATCGTTGCACACCCACTTACAGCTGATTTGCTCCTCCCTAAGTCACGTACTTCAGAGGAAGTGGTGTAGCAGAAGTAGACGTATAAAGATCATTTCCAGCCTAGATCTCTTGGTTGTAATCAAAGATACAGGGAGGCGTGAGTAATGTTTCCTATCCTGGAACATATATCGAGGAATATTTTCCGGAGTGGCAAATACAGTTTCGATAAAAATGGAAAAAAAATATCGAAATAGACTTTTTGAGAGACATCTTTTCACGATATAACTCAAAAGTTCGAGCCTCGTCCTGTCCCGAGATCTTTCCTTGAGTAGATGAAGAATGAAAGCATTTCTGTTGTTGTTTGGGGAATTCGGTTGGTTTATGATCAGCTTCAAAGCACATCTTCCCATATTCTTGCGTCAGGGAAGTGGGATTTCCTACTCTAAACTGTCAGGAACATAAATCTCTCTACTTTTGAGGTATTCAGTCTCTTTTTGACAACCCTTTTTATGACTTCACGTCGGCGGATATGTGAAATAGAAAGTGCCCTGTTGAGATACTGGAAAACGGAATAGATATTTGCTTAATTTTTTTTGTTTCTTCATTCCTTTATGGAAATTTAGAGATATGTTAGTGGTTTTCAAAATGTTAAAATTTAGCTGAACATATTTGTGTTATTCCTGAAAAACGATCGTTTGAGAAAAATAAGGATATCGGCATACGATTATATTATTTTCAAAACACTAAAGTATTAAGTTACAAATAAAAAAGTTTCGAAAACATTCAAGACGCTATATTCAGTCTTAGGAATTAATCTGTTAATTCCCCAATTCGTGTTTGACATCGTATTTGCTTGATATGATATCATATTTGTTTGAGATATTCGTTTCTCGTCGTATATTTAATTTAAAAATTTTTTAGAAGCAATACTATGTAAATTCATATGTTTCTTCAAGACAGAAACATGGAACATAAGCAAATAAACGGATATTTTTTCTTTATGGTGCCCCTATTGACAATAAAAATCGCCTTATTTTTTTAACTTTTACTTATACTAATTCAGCTGTTCTCGTAATTTTGTATGAATAATATCCATTGATAATAGGATATTTTAAACTGAAATCTTACCGTGTGTTTCAGAATTGTTTTGAACACTTAACATGTTGTAAAAATAATAATGATTTCTTAAAAATATTTCCTTTATTTATATAGAAACTACTTCCTGCTGTCATTAGTGAAGTGTTAATTATTATATATGCGATACTCTTACGAGAATAATCTTTTTTTTTTGGATACAAATTGGTTGGGTTTAGTGGGCTTGAATCTTTTTTGAATTTTTCACGGCATATATTATTTAAAAAATACAGCAAAATGAAATATTACATGAATTATGAAGTAAAAAAATAGTAGAGAACAGCAAATTTGGTGAATATTGTAATTTTAATATTAATTTTCCAGATAATGTTATTTTAGCATGTTCTGCCATTGCTTGATTCCATAAAGGATCATTGCGATCTTATATATAAATCCTGTTTTTAAAAAAATTAAGACAAGGCAGAATTCAGATTATTTTTAATAACCTTTTTATTCATTAATATCTAAATTGACTTGTGTCACTTTTTTTAATGAATTTTTTATTTGATTTATCGGTCATTTCTAAATGAGTTTGAAATTTTGTGAGCTTGTGAATTATGAATAATAGATTTGCTAATTTAATATTTTAGGATTATAATTATCAATATAACCTATGAATTTAACTGAGTTTCAATTTTGTGTGAATCGTAGGGCATTATAGGGAATTTTTTTAGTAATCAATAAAAGCGTATTTTTAAAAAGCTGTTTTTATTAAACTTAAACCAATAAACCAAGAAGGAAATATTTCTTCAAAATAGCTATTAAATTTTTTTATAAGTTTTAAAACGTCAATAAATGTAATTAGTTTAAAAAATGCTAAATTTTTTCAATAGATTTTAATATTTTAACATTACATACGTAGTGTTTGATTTTCATGGAAATTCAGAACTAAGTATGTCAGATTCCTTATAATGAAGACAAGAGAGATTAACTCATATTTTTATTTAACAAGATTTCTGTCTTCTAGATTTCAAATCTATTTATTTATTATTATAAATGCTTCTTAAATGTAGAAACAACAGTACCGTGATGAAGCGTGTGAAATATGTCGTATATTTTATAATACATACAATGTGACATATTTCAAGGAGCACACACATCCTGTTGTACAATATTGGGCAATATTACATTATATTATACAATATTTCGAATATTGATCAATGTCGTACAATATTGTATAATATTTGTGGGCTACTAAGGATTGATAAAATCTTGTTTTGAAACATTCTAGAAAAATTAACCAAAGTTCATTCGCCACTTATCAATAATGTAACATAAAAATAACAGTTAAGTCATAGGATGATCATATATTAATTATTTTTCAGTCAGGTTTTGTAATCAGATCCTCTTAAGAAGGTGAAAACCTCTCATAAATGTTGCTAATTTGGGAAAACGGTATTAGCTTTTTCTAATTTAACATTGTTAACACAGTCAACTTTTTAAAGTACAATCGCAATTTAAAGAAAAGGGAGATTGCTAAAAATAATAATAGAAGAAGAGCATTCTATGCATGTTATCTATTAACTGGCTTAATGCAAAACTCGCATTTCACATATAAGATCAGCGTATTTATAGGCAACCTCAATCGATGAAGGACTTTTAATCAATGCATCTTTTACGAACAATGATTAACATCTGTAATAATACATCTGTAAATAATGAAAAAAGAATTCTGTACTTCGCAATTCCTTTTAATTATTATAATATATGTATGCATTGCTACTAATTATTTGTATTATCCCCCAAATGAGGTAAACACAATATTTGTGGTGCTTGTTTATACTTCCCTTTTTATGGCCCCTGTGTATTTTAGCTTATGATTATGAGACGTGTGGAGATTGTTTATAGATGTTACATCAAGTCGGGTAGAAACTTTTGTTTTACTTATATTGTCTAACGGTTACATATGAACGACTGGCCGTCAGAAGCTGTTATCTTAGCTCTAAAAGCTTCAAAATTCAAAATTATGCAATACATATTTTCAGTAAATGATTAGTTAAGTCTGATTGCGGACTCTGATAAAAGATTAAATGACTCTTCTTAAAAGGAAGGTATATAAAAATTCATTCGAGGTTCTTTTCCTCTTCTCTGCATTTGGCTTTAGTAGCCAAAGGATTCTCTAAGGATTTCTATACACATTGTTGTTCTTGCATCTCTATTATCTTTTGCCATAAAGATTGATTTTAATTATCTTCCTTAAAATGCATCGTTTGTCCCGTGAGTGAAAGATTTCCTCAGGACTGCTTGCTTCGTGAATTTTCTTTGTTTTATCTCTAATTATAATAAAAAATCGTTTAGTGTTGACTTCGACTATCCAATTAATTCAACAATTTGGCTAATTAATTTAGCCTTAGGCTTAAAACCATCAAATATTCTCATTTACTTTCTTTCAACGAGCCATCCTAATTTTCTCAGTCAAGTACTCTGTTTAACAGCATTGAAAGAATTTATTTTAGGCATTCTTACTACTTAGAAAAAACTATTTGAATTTTCACGAAACTTTCTTTTATAAGTGCCATCATACTTGCTTTCAACTTACATCATAGCACTTGATTATGCTCAGCAGCTTTAAAATAATTAGTAAAAACTTTTAATATCCAAATTAATTCAAATAAAATTACTTGATATATTTTAAAATAAATAACTTATTTTTCTTTGAAATTCTTTGCTATAAAACTTTTTCATTGTCCTTCACGTCATTTTATTATAAACTTATTCTGTTTCAAAGAAACTAATTTCTATTTTTTTAATAACTGACCTTTAATACATACTTTGATACTTTATGTTCATGATAATTTGCTCAACTATTGTTTCCTAACATTTTTCTACATTTTCGTTTGAAGGCTATAGCTACGGATATGTGTAGGTATAATTAAATGTATTCTAAAATGCTCATCTGAAAAATTCCAACTGATTTAATTGACAAAATTGAAGGAGCTTGATATGTTGTAAATAATCGGAAACCCATATCATACTATTTACATCAATATTATAGAAATATGAAAATAGTTTTAGCAACTATGAGCATTATCCATTCAAACTTCACTCGAGTATAGCTTTGTCTGAGATATGTGCGGATGAATATAACTTTCTCAGCTAAACAGGAACCTGAATTTTTAAATAAACAAAATTAAGTCATAGTAAATATGCATGTTATTTAATATAGATACTAAGAAGGCAATTCATTTTTATTATAAGAATAAATAAGCATTTTTAGCTTAAGCTGATTCTTTTTTAAAGAAATTAATTTATTGAAAATTCACAGATGTTTTCAGCACCAAATAATTCGCATGACTTCTTGTGAAAAAGTCAATAGGTTCGCGCGTAAGAAATTTTGAAGCTTACTTGATATTACTGCCTGCTTATGCATTGCTGTATGTTCCACACAATAACATTATTTAAAACGCTAGTTTTGAACTGTAAAAGGCCTTGTATCCTTCATTTCAATAATTTTTGAAGGAATCCTTAGAATGTTTTGGAGCGTAGTTAAGAGATATTTTGAGCACAGACTGCTTTATTTATCTTTGGTAGAAGAAATTTCAATTTTTCGGATCCTTGAGACACTTACTATGATTTTCTCTCTATACTCAATTCAATATAAGTTTTCAATTAATTAGAATTTATTTAGTTAGTTTATAATTTCGTTGGTTTAGGTATTTCTTATTAAATGGATTTACTTACTTTCATTTACAGTGCGGATTCGTGTGCTTTTTAGTTTTTAATTTTGGTTCAGAATAGCAACGTTCGTTTCAACATCTTTTTTTATGCATAAAATCTTCTAGATTTATGAACGAATTGTTTATCTATGTTTTTAAAATAAAAAAAAATTGTATTAATTGTATTTACTCTTTCTTCTATGTTTCATGCAATTTTTGAATATATAAACTAATCCATTTATCCTACTTGCGATACTTTTTAAAGTAAGTCATACCAGATTCTCCGACCCGCCCATAGGCACACAGAATAAACCATACAACTAAATGACCAGACAGCCGCAATAGCAACAACTGTGGATGATTCCTCAGGACCATCACCGACCATGGTACATCCCTTCCCGCAGGAAGTACGTCCCGTCATCAATGGGAAGAGCCTAACTCTCACTTATTTGTGTATTTTCCAGGGTGTCAAGATCGAACCACCATCCCTGAAGCATCTCATTTTGAAATGCTCCCCCCCTGTGGGTAACTCTTTAAAGTATTACAAAATATTTAATATCTTGATTTACCTTGTAAATGTTAGATGAGAAAGCTTAGTGATAATTATTTGTATCTAAAAAAATGCAAAAAATTGAGTAAAGAGTTTGGTTTTTAGATTTAAATAAAGATTTTAATCTAAACAACTATTTTGAATACCAATTCAGCCTTTTCTTCACACAATTATAAATGCTTTTACATTTATTGTGTAAAAATATTTTTAATTTGCATACAGCCAATAAGTGAACTGCTAATTTAATATAGTAAAATGTTCGAAGTCAAAAAAGGGTTCGCTTTATATCAATTCAAGTTTTTCTCCTTTTTGCTGACAAAAAATAAAGAAATGATGGTCGCTTTTGAGGCAATAGGGGATACTTGGTTCCTGTTATGATTAGAAAGTAATTCGAAACTTGGTTGGTAACGAAATGCATGTTTTGAAATATTGCACACGAGTAAAAATAAAACAAAAGTCACTAATTTTTCTGAAATTTATTCCTGTGGATAAAAGTAGTTTTTAATTATATTTTATATATAGTTTATTTATCTGAAAGGATATGTAAGAAACAATAGATACATACATTTCTATTCTATAAATGATAAAAAATAAAAATGTATATATTTTTGAAACAAAATGTATACAAGTAGACATCAACAAGTTAAACAACGACTGTTCTAATAGAAAATAATACTACAGCCATACTAAATAATCTATTAAAATTTTTAGAGTCTTGAATATTATGTAAATTGTATGAGTAAATACAAGGTAATAAGAAAATATCTGTATGCAGACGAAATCATTAGCTCCCACCCTTCAATGATAAAATGCATTAGAAAGTAACTTTTTCATCTCATTTCCTTCGCATCAACAGTTCTTCGTCTAACTTGTTGGCTCAAAGTCTTTTTCGTGCGTTGGGAGTGCGACGTGATAGAGAAAATGATTTTTCTGCTCTCCTGGTGAATGTAATTTCAGCCCTACAGCATTTGATGAAATACGGAGAGAGAGATGGAAATAGAGAAAACATATACATCAAAACACCTTGGAGACGGATCTAAAAGGAACTTCTCATCTTATTGGTGTTCAGCATTAAGTAATAAATGCTACTTTTTACCAACTTGACGAGAAACCCCATTTCTGAATAAAAGTTTCCTCATGTCTTTCCCAAGCAAGTCACATCCTTAGGGAAGGAACATGCTGAAGTGTGGAAGTAGAAATCAAAACTTGGACGTGGGTAGGAATTCATTGCAAATATTAACAGTACTTTCCCTTAACATTCTGTAATAGTGGAGGAAAGAAATTTCTTTTCGATCAGTTTGCATAATAATGAACCGGATTCCTGAATTTAGCTAAAAAGGAGATCCTGGATTTGGCTAAAAATGATAACATATCTACGTTGCGAAAATAAAATGCATACATTGATATTGAAAGGTCATGCATTTTTCTAGAAATATAATGATCTATATTTCTTTGCAATTTCAGCCCTTTTCACAATATTGATTTTGAATAATTCAAAAGTTATTTCGTGAAATTATAGACTTGGTTACATTTTTATTTGAATATGAAAAGATAATTTTATTTAAAGAAATAATTTTAGAAGAAAGAAGAATTTTAATTTATAAAAATGATTTAATTTCATGATTTATAAATTTTCTGGCTTTCTGGTACAGAGGTAACGCGTCTTCCTCGTGTTTTGGGAGTCCCGGTTCGGGCCGTGTTGTTCTTCTGAGTGACAACTGATTTTTCTGTGTGTTAATTGATTTTTAAATTGCATGAAATATACAAAATACTAAAATTTGAATTATTAAAAAATATTGAAGTTGAATTTAAATTATTTTTATCTGTATTTGTAATTCATTGTACTTCATAATTATGCTTTTGTATATACTTTTTAATAGTTTTTCATTGAAAAAAATTAAAATTGTAATATGTAGGATGGAATTTTGCATTGTTCAAAGAAATTTACTTAAGGAAATATTCTTCAGTGTATACATAAAGATATACATTTAGTATACATTTAGAAAAGATATATAGTAACCAATATATAAATTTTTCCATACATTAATATGGATTGCTTGAAATATTTCATAAAATAGGAGATACAGAATTTGACAAGTGTATCTGTAAATTAACATTTTTCAAAAAAGAATATTAATTGTAAATCAATATATAGTTGCTGATATTATTAAATTTTATTCATTTATGCTAATGAGGCAAAAACTAATCCATGCTGAAATCTTTGAAATATTCCGTTGAAGAATAAAATATTATTTGAATGTTTACCATTTAAAGTAAGTAGTAAGAACTTCATTTCATTGAAATTTTTGAAAAATACGGTAATTTCTAAGTTGGAAATTTAATTGCCCGTGCTCAATTTTTTTAAAAATAGACGGTATTAGAATAGAATAGGTTATGATATTCTTTCAATTATTATTTAAATTAACAGCATTAAAATGATAATTTTTGAATGAATTTTCATTCAGAATAAAGCAAAAATTACTTTAGAAAATATATTTTCTTTTCACTAGTCTGTATAAGAATTTTTAATTTGCTTATATAACAGTTTTAACTCATTAAGACTATGATTTACTTAATTAAATCAATTCTGAAGCTTTGTCATAGACCCAAGTTGGGTTTTTTACACATGTTATTTAAAATAAATATTTTTGTAAAGCTTTACTTGCAAAGACTATTGGAACCATTTAACCTGTAATGAAAAATAAGGACAATACAAAGTGAATAAACAGCAGGCCGATATTTAATTATTTTATTGATCCTGTATAGAAAGATAATGAAAGAAAATTGGGAAGACTCCGTGAAACAGAGATTCTATTGTTTGAAAACTTATTTGATTCTCATAATAGTGATCAATTCTTTCCTCATCAACAACTTTTATTTATGATAGATTGAGTGTTTATACGTGACATAAAGTTGAATTGAATCATCTAGTGTTAAACAAACTTGCTCGTAAATTGCATTATTTGTGTATAAAGGCCGCATTGTTTGTGTATTTGACTGAAATTCCTAAGTTTATAGTATAGAGCAAATAATGAAAAGGCTCTTCTAAGAATAAATATTCATCAAATGTTTTAACAAAACATCCCATTCGGCATAAATTCGCCATAGTAATCTTTAACATATATTTAATAAATATTTATAATTTAAGGGCATGTCAAGTTTAATTATTTCAAAAAATGCACGCCTCGAAGTGCGCATACACTATTCATTATCAACAATAAACAGATTTTTAGCAGCCTATAAACTTTCTATCTTGTCTAAAGAGTTTCGAGTGAATAAGTCAATTGTCTTGAGTTGCTGCTGAAGGCCTCTTATCTCAAAACATTACCTATTAAGCAACTTCACTTAAGTGAGGAAATCGAGGATGTGAGAGCTGGTTCGATTAAGGAAACTTCAAAGCCGTAATTTTCGGATGCTTTTTATGTCCAGTTTAATAGGTTTTGTGAACGAGTAGAAGCAAGAAAACTTACAAGCAGGCAGGCTGAGTAGATAAGAAGGCACGAAAAAAATTCAGCTAGTTATTGTAGAAAAGTTAAAACGGAAGGAGAAAAAAAATTCAGGCTCAAATCGCGTTATGTAAAAGAAAACAAAAATGTTCTTTTGTCTTTTTAAAATAAATTAAAAGAATTGAAAGAGTGAGTAAAACGACATCATTCAAATAAATAATTTAATATTATAAAGGAAATTGAGTGGCCTATTTTTTAGCCCTTTTCTGGGAGTATAAATGTTTCTAACGGGAAGATAAATTTTCAAATTAGGAAAGAGAGAAAAGATGTTCAAGAAGAATTCCCATTTCACTATTCATCATAATACTTGCAAACAAAATTGCATTAAAATACGTTTATTAAATAAAAAAATGAATATATTGAATATTTCGAATAATAGATAACGTTTGAGGAAGAATTTTAAACTATCATTTTTTAAGGTGATGTTTTGCAAATGTACAAATCTTTGAAATTCTCCATAAACCCACGAAAATCGTAATTTATACGAAAATGTATTATGCATATATAAAGTCATTAAATAACTTTTAAATGATTACCTAAATAATATCTAACCTATTTAAAATGCATAATTTTACTAGAATTTAAGTAAAAGTACATTCAAGTAATTTGAGAAAAGTGAAAAGCAGAAGTTAAATTGTTCTTTTCTTAATTTACATATTTCACTTAAACCAATTTTAAAGGACTGTTATAAATAAGGACAGTTATTATATATTATTAAAAATTGTATGTACAAAACGTTTCATAAACCAAAGTGAAGGATTTACAAGTATATTTAAATTTTGATAACTATGATATTTTATTATTAAATGTTCAAAATTATTTGTCCTTGCAGTGGATTTCATTAATTTCTTTATACTCACAATTCCTTTTCACTTAAAAGTCTAACAAACACCAGTCTTGTGACACAAACCAATAGCTTAAAAAGTAAATAAGCATTAAAACAAACATCTTTAATTCTAAATAGTTATTTATAATTTTAAACGAAATGCGTTAAATAAAAAAAAGTATAATGTATCCTTTTTAGAGGATATTGATGAGTTTAATAATAATCCTTTGGACTCAAGCATTTACTAACTTATCCCATGTACAAATTAGATCCATAGTCTAAACTTTCTGTTGTATCTTAATTAATGAAGAAAGTGCATAACTACATTAAATGTGATAAAAAAATTGAGTAATTTTCCTGAACTGAAGTATGACAGAAACATAATACATTTACGAAAGTTATAAAAATCGTGTTTAATCAAAATTCCTATTTCATACTTGTGTAAATAAGAGACTAAAAAGACGAATATTGTGTCTAATGTTTTGACATAATTTTAATAATAATAAATGCAAAATACTATTAAGAAAAGCTTTTAAAAGCATTAAACTAATTTGTATCAATCATTGTAGTAATCCCATTATCATGAAATCCAAGAGAAAGTTAAACCTGTATTCGAATACTTTGAGTTATAGAGACTTAAGATAAATGACAGTAATTTAAAGGAAACGCGAGAATTTGTAGAGTAATTTATTTTTCATTTAACAACTAGTTTGTAAAACAACAACAGCAAAAAAAATTCCGAATGCCATATTTAAATGATGCTTGAATAAAACTGATCTGACCTTCAGAATTTAAAAGAAATTAATAAGTTCTAGAACAATGTATAGAAAATAAAACTGTATAGATTTTTATCTATTCAAATCTGGTCTTGGTATGAATAATTGAAAAAAGAAATACATATCTTATCTGTAAACATTTTACATTAAAATTCCAAAGTCATTTTATTAAATTAGTCTGAAACAGTTTTCAGAAAGAGCTTACTGACTGATGTGAGATGAATGCATAACAATTCACGTTCAATAATTTTTACTTTAAATTGACATTTACAAAGCTAAAAATGAAAGCATAAACATATATTTTTTATGAAATTAATTTTTAATATAACACAAAAAAAATTCAGAAATGATATTTAGATTATGATAATTCACACTCCATCGGGTGTTATTCTGCTCTAAACTATAATTAATTTTGGATAATAAAGCTTCCAAATATATTATTAATTATATATATGAATGGATTAACATTACAATCCTCAATGATGGAACCAAACCTCCTTCTCTTGTAAATTCTAAAGTTGATTCAATGGCTATTCTATTATTAGGAGAAACCGTTAATTTCCTATGTGAGGAAATTGAGCTAATGAGGAATTTAATGCATCAAAAGGGGAAATTCAGGATAACAGTTTGAATCTGGACTTTGATGAGAAAACTGAAGCCATTTGTCTTTCAACTACTGACTCACCGGAGGTATCAAAATAGAGGAAATTATAACTTGATATGAGAGGTGAATATTCTCATACTGCGTTTCTTACTATGTTCGACCAAACATAACTTTCTGTCAATTTTTTCATTAATTTGGAACTTAATAAAGGTTTAACTTTATTTTTTGATGTTGACTTTCATGAAAAAATAAGCACATTTATTAATCAAAAAATAAATGATTGCTTCCATTATGCATGTGTTTTGAGAATTTGCATATTGCTTTCAATTTTTAAATTTATTTTTTGAATATCAGTCAGGAAAAACCAGAAAATATATTTGAATTTCAATTACCAGCCTATATATTACCATTTTTTTGAACATTACAATTTTGATAAAGGATTTAAATAAAATTTTTTAGTTCCATAAAGTGAGAGGTATATTTTGTTTTAATGCAAGTTATTTTATGTTAACAAATGACAAGGATTTTTATCCATGTGTTACTTTTAATAGGCTCATTGTTTTAATTTGATAAATGCCAAAGAATTTCAGTTCGCTTGAATAAAAACAAAGAGATTGAAAACTTTCATCAGATACCTTGATAAAGATTTAAGGTCATGAAAGCTTACGCATATAAACAGCCAAAAACAGTTGGAATAATCTTGTAATATATTCCTATATGATTTCATTTTAACCAAAATAATCTTATAATATCCAGTCATTGCTGTGAACACTCTCGGTTTGGAAGTTGGAATAAGTGATAAAGAACTTCACAGATAGCAAGGAAAATGATGGTGATTCTTTTAAATGACTTTTTTTGGAATATTACTCAGCTTGCTGCATGATTTTGACGGCAGTCTCAAATTATTTATTTAGAAAATGTAAAAGTTTTTAAAGGGAAACTTTCTTTTTTAAAAATAATTTTAGCTTACTGTTATAAGTATGAATAAATGGTTTTTGTATAATAGAAACTCTAAGATTTAATATATTGAATTCAATATAAAGATTTATGTTTTATTAAAAAATGCAAAGTACCGAATCTCTTTTCTATCTAAAACATATTATTCTAAGGAAACTGTCATAACAAAGATAGTAATAGAAATTTTCTCAAAACTTTTGGCTGAAGAATGAGTTTGACTTTAAAATATTTTGTTTTTCTTATATTTTTATATCATTCTGAAATTACTTTTTCATTATACTACTATTGCTCTACCTACGTTTCAATAAAAACAGTGTTATCATTTTTATGCAATTTAAAACTTCTAAGAATTTCAAACGCAAATTGATTGAATTTATAAAAAAGTTCGGAAGAAATTCAGTTTTTTTTACTTTTTGATGTTTTTTCAAAATTCAATTTGTAACAATCATTTGAAAATCATTCGTAAGATTGATTCAAGTTTAAAAAGTACTGTTGATTTCCATTAAAAAATTTTTCTCCGTTTCAACAAGCATTTTTAATAAATCATAGATGCGTGTAATAGGTTTTAAAGAAAACAGTACAGAAGATTGAAATGTAAATTGAATTCATTTTAACTTCAAAAAATCATCAAAAGAAAGTTTCTGTATTTTCCACAATGCATTTTTAAAATTAGAAGTCTTGAAAGGATTTATAAGGATTTCAATCAGTAATATCCCCTCAAAAGTTCTTTACCTTTATAATGAATATTCGAAATTTAACAAGAATGAAAAATACCTTTGGCTACAAAGATACTGAATAATTATAAGCCAATTAATTAATCTAGATACTTTTTTTTCTTAAGATTTTGGATAACATTTTTGATATTTTTTGTTATTATCGTTATTTTGATATCATATATCATTTTGAGAATTAAAGCAAGTAATAGCTAGTTGCAGTTCAAAAATTCCGTTTTAAATTGACAGAATAGTTCGTGATGCTAAGATTATATCAGTATATTCTTCATATCGTAATGTTAAAATCTTTTAAACACGATAAAAAAGTTCCAATTGTTGATATATTAAGAAGAGCTTGGGTTAACAGATTTTCCTTGATTAGTTTTCATGTGATTCCTCTTACATTTCCTTTTTTGAGAGCAATATTTTCGGCTTTGATGAAGTTTCGTTGTTGACTATTCATAGAATTTTGCAAAAAATTCAGAGTGAAAGAATTTTTGATAGTTAAATTTCAATTTAAATAAAATTATATTTCCATTTTCTTATGCATTTAAATGTATAAGAAAATATTATATATTTACTCTTTTCACCTTCTGATATATTTAAGTATATTTTCGATTAAAAATAACCATCCTCAAAACTGTGCATTATAGAATGAGATGCTAGTTTAAGATAGAAATTAACTGTATCTGTAGCCTAAAAAGTTTAGTTTGATCACAATAGTGGGCATTATATGCGATTTGGAATGAATATTAACTTTCAAATACAAGAAAATATGTCAGTTCGATGTCATTTAAAATCAATCTATCGCCTATATATATTTTTTAGTTTTATTTCATTGTTCTAATTCAGAAAAATACTGGAAATAAAGCTATCGCAAAGCACTGCGATTTTCTAGCTGAGATATGCAATAGATGTACACAATAAAGGTGACTTTTGTATTGGATACATTGAATCTTTCAATTTGAGTTTGAAATGATATATAACTTATCAATATCATATAAAAAATGGCGATCTTTTTGTAAATCTAAAAAAACCGAAAAACAAAACTATTCGAATGTATAACATAAGAATTTAGAATGATTTCTAACCACACATTATAGAAGATATTGTGCGTGTTGAAAGCGATTATCTCTTGGTAGAAGTCGAAAACAAATCGCGACCTTTCAGAGAAACAAAAACCTAATGAACCTTCCTATTTTCCTGGTGGCAGATGAACGTGAAACCCATTGTTTTCTTCTTGCGAGTCACAGATTAATGACTTTAGTTTCTTTGTGCGTAGTGGACGATTAATTTCTTCCTTTCAAATGAATGTCTAGAAAATGCTGGGGAATTTCAGATAAATGCGAAGAATTTTTCACAGAAAATGTGTTTGATTTGTATGGGCTATTCAGATTGCGAATGATCTCAGGGACATAATTATAAATATTCATTTTTTTTTGCTTCTTCGGAAGTTGGAATAAAGTCACGAAAATTAGTTGATAGCATTCATATTGTGAATGATCTGAAGGGCATAATTATAAATATTCTTTTTTTTTTGCTTCTTCAGAAGTTGGAATGAAGGTACGAAAAATAGTTGATATCACTCTTATTAATTTACTAAGTACAATATATTTCTAGTTTTAGTCCTCATTTAAATTTAATGCAACAGTGAAACTAAGGATTTATGGGGGAGGTTCAAACTGCTCTAATATCTTTTTAATTTTTGTCATGCTAATTTCCTTATACATTTATTTGCTTTTTATTAAAATATATTTTCCTTTTCTTTTCTTAAAATTTTGTATGAGGCTTATATTTGATCCTAAATATTTTTTCCAAATGCGTTGTTTTTTATTGTTGAATACTAGTTTAGAAATATTAATATTTTCATGAATACAGCTTTAGATTTGTTTAGATTATCTTGTAAAATTCAGTGTTATGTTATAAATAATGCTTTAGATTAAATGGTAAACTGGAAGAGCTTAACTTATTTCTTAACTTTTGTAATTACTTATGATTAATTAGTAAATCGCATTTGAATTTCATTTTAAGGTTAATGATTAAATTTTAAATTTCTTATTATTCAAGCTATCTATTTATTATTTGTTTTCTTTAAGAAGAATTATTTTCTAAATGTAGATGCCTAACATCCTTTATGAGAAAACAGGCTTACGGTGAATTAGCTACTAAGTGACCCATATCTGGAAAATTGGGTCATTAAATACTTTGATGAGCTAATAATAATCCCTTTTTAATAGCTGTGCAATTATGGATAAATATTACTTTTATTTTGTTCTTTACAATAGATAATGAAAGTGAAAATAATTTTTTCAAGCATCTTAATTTTCTTTAAAGACGATAAATGAATTTTCACTCTATAATCCATAGCGGATTATGCATGCTGTTTAGTTATTTTTTTTATGTAATGCCTCATCCTAAAATATAAAAGATTACGTAATGAATTAAATGACGGAAATGAGCAATAAAAATTGAAAGAAGAAATTTGGATAATGTTATACATTTTTCATTCAAACTTAAATGAATCGTCAATAAATTTTATAAATTATATCTCTTTTTTTTTCTTTGGTGAGTAAAGTATTAACTTTAGTAGCTACTATAAGTCTTAAGGGTAATATATTTACAACTTTGAAACATACTCATGTGTGGAAAAAGTAATAAATATGCTATTATCACGATCTTAGTTTTAAACTCTACTTGTGTGCCCAAGAACGCATCAACTTAGAAGTATTCATGAATCAAATACTACTATAAAAGTAATAAATTCTGTAAAACTGAGTTTTGTCTACTAAAAAAATGCATACTCTTTCATTGAATGAGTGGATAAATTAGAACTTTTAGCGATCCTACTAGATAGTGATATAAAGAATCTTGAGGTCAAATTTATTTTTAAGATTTTCAAAAGCTTTCCTGAATTTTAATAGGGCCAATCAAAAGAAGGTCTGAGCTTCGGTAACGGAGGGTTCTGGGATTGAACCCCTATTTCATCAAGAGATTCAATGTGAATGTGAATCTGACAAAACTTAAAATTGATGTCAAATGGCACTTCAGAAGTGAGAGGCAGAACTTAAGAGAAGGGCGAGGGCTAAGGTAACGCCCTCATCAACTGACCTAGATTTAAAGTCCTATTTCATTATCTTATTGCAAATGAATTCGAAAATTATTAGAATATGCAATTCATTATGAATTTTAATTAGCTTCACTTATTTCATGTTCAAAAAATTAAATTTTATTAAAAAGTTTTCGATTTTCTCCAAATGTGTTAAAATTTTGAGCTTTTGGATATTCATTATTTTCAGCACTGAATAATTAGTTAATTTATACGTTTAATTGAACTATAATATCAAAAGAGAATAATGCTTAAAAGCTTAAATAACTCTTTGAGAAAGGGTTGATTTAAAATCCCATATGAATAAAAATAAAATCGAGAAGAAGTGATTTTGATACAATAATTAAAGATAAATTACGAGTTGCTAAATAAAAGAAAGAGTTAAATAATAAAAGCTTCATTTTTGTAGTCTGATATAAGTAAGCTTCTAAAAGCTCTCTACAAAGTCGAAACTCTACTACTCAATCAAAAGTCGAAGAAACAAACAAACAAACATAATAAATGTTATTGTGTAGATGATATCTGGAACTTTCAAATGTTTTATCTCCGTGCTTTCAGTCATTAGGAAACCAAGCAAGCAAATTTATTTATTATTTAAATCCCGCTTGAATAAAAGTAATTTGAAAATATTTTAAAGCTTAATAATTATAAACTAAATTTCAAAATTTACCATAATGACTTCATACTCATGAGATCCAATATCTAGGGCAAAGAATTGTATATAAAGTATAATTTCCCTTTTTTTGAGAAAAGTGAGCTGTATCAATATTTTTCTGAAACTAAACATCCATCAGCACTGCGAATTTTCCAAAACGATGACATTTTGACATCGGAAAACAATCTGATTTATAGGATTTTTTTTCATTTTATTGGGAAAAATGATTATATTTTCGTTACATTTTTAGAGACGTTACTAAAAATCAATATCGGAAATCGTCTATTTATTTGAATGTAGTGATTTCTTTTGTTTCCCACTAAACAACGAATCTGGGTTTCAGTTGTTTCTCTTTGCTGTTGATAAATTTATTAATGAGTTTTAACTTATCCAAGAATAAGAAATTTAGTTAATGATGGTACGATACAAAGATATGCCTTTTATTTTTTTAGACTCAATCTACTATTTAAAGGCTTAAATTAATGGTTCTCTCTGCAAAGCGCTTCATGTTTCAGAATCACGTCTATTAATTCAAAATATAGAAAACATTCAAAATACATGTCAAGGAAAATTTAAAAAAAGAAATTAGGAATTTTTTTTGAAGTTTAAAAATACTTATGAGATGGCATAATACTTTATCATTTATATTTCGTTTTCAAGATGTTTAATAAACTGTGCATAAATATTAAGAAAAATTCTTCCATTCAGATTCTTATAAGTTTTAATCAAATTGATATAAAATCAATCGATATTATAGAAAACTTACTATTATCTTTGAAATACGATACTTTCCATACAATATGCTCTTTTTGTTTTCAATTTTGAACTTTCATTAATTTTATCCTTCCCTCACTCTGCGAAAAGCTTTCTCCATCGGATTACCTTAGAAGTAGATTACCTTGAAAAGGCGTATAGACCCAGACATCCTTGTCAAATACTCATCTGCACCGTTTCTGTCTGCTCGTATTTTTCGGCACATTTTATCCTTCTTTAGCAGAAAAGCGAATTTGGGTTTTACTCAATCACTGAACTCCTGAAAACGGCGCATGCCGACGAAAACAGCGCAGCTTGGAAATAAAATAAACTCCCAGCGTGCCACTGTCTCGTTTTATTTTACGCCGTCTCGAAACAGTAGTGTTTTTGATAAGCACATTTCCGGACGGAAAATGAAACAGAAATGAATTTCCTAAAAGAAAGTCGTAAGTAATAAATAGTAGTCCCCTTTCTGTCAAATTTTATTCTTCACATTTATAAAGGAGAGGAATCTATAAAAAGGAGCTTCAAAGGGAGGCTGTGTCTTTTCCCCTTAACCGAAATATGCTCGTTTTCTCGGTACAGTTAATCTTTTCATGCATCAAACGTGGGGTATCAAGTATCAAGTTTTCATCCTCCTCCAAGGCGCCGCTTGATATATAGGGAAGAAATTCTTACTCCTGAAAAAGAAATTTAAATATGATCTTATTCATCTACAACTGTAGATCTCTCAGTGTGTCACTGAGACTTCCGCCTTCGTTCAATAGATATTGTTATATTCCGCCTCTACCGTAGCTCTAGATGCTAGTGTAGGTTTACTTTAAAAAATCTAGCGTGTTAAACTGATATTCAGATATTCGAGCACGCACAATCCCAGTATCTATCTAAAAATATTTTGCTTTTATTTGCGTTTCGGCTAACACATTTGAATATTACTGAAAGGTTTGTCGATACCCTATTAGAAGTTTATAAGCTGACTGATGAATTAAAATGCATCTTGAGACATTCTAAAATTTTAGCAAATTCGAGTATTACTCGTACCTTGTGGTGATTTTAATATATAAATATAATTCAGATATAATAAATTTGAAACCTTTTATGATAACAATTTGAAGCTAAAGGGCAATTCATGCACACCATAAAACATTCTATTTATACACCTTTAACTAATATTATAATTTACTGGTATTTAGTGTCCGTATTGTCTTGATTATAGAATCCGTGATTTGGAATCAGTGGGAAATGAGTTTGAGAGCTGTTTTTGTTGTGTATAGATTTTCATGTGGTTTGTTTCACATTAATTCATTCGTCAAAACTCAAATGTTTCTTGCATAGAGGTGGCTTTGTAATGCTGACGGCCAGTTAAGTCATTTTTCTGAGATAAGAGTTGTTTTGGGTTTTCTTTCTTCAATTAAAATTTGTTAGTATGAGGTTAAAAAAGGGATCCAAAATAAAAAGTAGTACTCGATTGTTTCATCTCATAAAAGAAATTTTATATTTCATTTAAAATATAAAATTATTCATCATTTAATTATTTATTATTATTTTATCATTATTATTTTATCAATATTTATTATTATTTTATTATTATTATTTTATCAAGATTTATTATTATTTTATTATTATTATTTTATCATTTTATTAATACTTGTATTATTTTTCAACATTGTGATTTGTCAGTTAACATTTAAAAAAATTATCTATTTCTGTTGCTAAGGTTTGCATTCCATCGTCTATTAGCTCATATATACAAAAGTTTTAAGAAACAGCAAAAAAAAAAACATTTAATTTCAGAAAATAATTCAGGAATATAAAAAGTGGTAACAAAATTTATTAAAGGTAACTCATGTAAAATATGAATAAAAATGTGTTAGAATGCTAGAGGTTAATTTAAAAGTTTTAAAAAGTAAAATTGCTAAGGAAATGAATGAAATTCGGACTAAAATTGTTTGACAAAGGAGAAAGGTAGCAATTTTAATTAATTAAATAGTAATAATGACGAATACATACTCAACAATAATATGTTTAAATGTAGACGTTTTAAATTTTGTTGCTGAAAGGAAATTTCCCGACAAGAAATAGATATGGGATCATAATATGTGACCTTGAAGTTCTGCTTATCGCTTTTATACCCATATTAACAAGTAGAATTTTAAGTTTACCTTTCGACATCTTCTCGAATAGTACTAACACACAAATAAAGTTTTGGGCACATTGGCAATTTCCAAAATAGTTACGTTTATTCTAAATACTTGAGACAACAAAACGTAGGAAACGCGTGCTCAGTATATGACCTCAAGGGTTTCAAAAACATAATTAATTATGTTAATCTTCTTACCATTTGATATAACAGTAAAATACATGACTTAAAAGGTTTTTTTAATTAAAAAAAGTCATGATGTATTCACGTTTATAAACTTCTAAGGAAGACTTTTCCCCGAAACCTAAATGGAAAAAAAATTAGACTTGCTTATATTTTTCACAATAAGCGACAAAGAGATGTTTTATAATTTTTTTTGCATATTTTGGTGTCAATCAAACTCATTTTATGCAATGATGGAGAACAATCTTTTTCAATAAACCTTAAGTTTGATTTTCCGAGTGTAGCGACTACTTTTTAATTATTATGTGATTTAGGATTCATGCATTTGTTCTTACAGAAGAAATTATATTTATTTTTGTGGAGTGCATCTGAGATTCTAAATATGTTTAGAGTTGAAGCCAGCAATTCAGTAATGAAAATAAATCAGTTTATAATACTTTAAATGTTCAAGAGATTGAGTTTTAACCTTTGAGCTTCTATCTATCTATCTCAATATTCTAGTTATTGAATACCTATCAGAATAGCTCATGATAATGGAAAATTCCTATTTACTAATTTAAATGATAAAAAAATTTGATTATAACTAAACAAATTATCATTATAAATGGAATGCATCTGTTTATTTAATAGTTGCGAATTTGGATAATAATACATATTTTTAACAGTTTTAAACTCATTGTACAATATTTTTAAAGACATTGAAAGTAAAAATTTTAGAATTTTCTATTTAAAGCATAATGATGATGTTCTCTATAATTTGTGATGTAGATTAAAAGAACATTTAATTTTAGATTAATTACTTTGACACAAGTAACAATATATATATATATATATATATATATATATAGATTTCAACAGCCAATTAAAATAGAAAATTCACAAATTCTTGAATTTATAAGAAAAATAAAAATAGTAACGATGGGAAACAAAATTTAAAAAAACAGATGGAGAATTGAAGGATGAATTAATAAAAGACCATAAATGTTTTCTTATGGCGCGTATCTTCGACATTTGTCATTTTTCAGGAAAGAATTACTAAGGTGAAAGAGCATTTAATTTTTCTTCTGAAATGAATTATGTTTAGAATAAGTATTGCTTTAACCAAATAATTCTTATTTTACGCTTGTTTGTTGAATAATATTTAATTTGGATGAAGAAATTCTAGCTACTTTACTTTAACAAAGGATAACTGGAATTTTGAATAAATATTTATTAACTTTTTTTAAATGATACCATAAAGTATATAACATAATTTGATTGATTTAAATAATTCTATGCGATTAAAACATCAAAAACTGATTAAATTGCAACTTCATTTTTTTTATTTAAATTAATCTGATTCATTCATTTCTCTGATTCTCTGATTATGTATTCATTTATACAGATCAGCAAAGTTTGGGGTTATAGATAAAATATCATGCACCATGGAGTTAAGGTATTTAGATTTGTTAATTATTTAAAATTTAAAACAAAATTATTAACATTTAGATCTTTATTAAGCATATTTAAACTCTTAATTTTTTAAAGAAGATTGCTGAGAATTTCCTAGTACACGTCATTTCTATGCAGAAGTTATTTTTTTATTTCAAACCATTTGATTTTAAATTTCTCTGGGGAAAAAGGTCTCCTATTATGTGCTTCTGATTTTTTGTTATTTGCATAACATAAAAGCTAAAAAAATACTGAAATAAAAAAATAAGAAAACAAACTAAATGCAACATAATATTTTCTTTCCAGTTTCGTATTATGTTTCGTCATTTGATGCTCACAGATAGAGACGATGCACACTGCACTTGAAGTTGTAACGATTTGCATTTTACTTCAACGCAGCATACCAGTATTTATCTTGCCTTTCCAATTTAGATTTTTAAAATAAACAGAAATATTTTGAAGTTATGTTTACCTAGCATTATTTTTCAGGGATCATTTTTCTTGAAAAAGCGCACTCAAATTAAAAATGATGTTCAACGGAAATCGAAGTTATTTAAGAGTTTATTTGCTAAGCAATAGAATGACGTAAGGAAACGTTTGTTATGCAATGTATTTTGAGGAAGAAATGATGTGCTACTAATATGCTATAGAATGGTAAAACGGTCTTTTTTTGGAAAAAAAATTAAGGATTTTTAAAGTGATGGTGTTATAAATAGTTGTAATATATCAAAATAAATATACGAAATAATTGCCCTTGTAGAAACTAAAACCTTCAAAAGAAAAAGAATTGAGAGATTTAATTTTTTTAAATAAAATACACTCCAGTTTATCTAACAAAAAATTCCTTGTTATAGTATCCGTGAGTTAGTTATGAATAATTTAGTTTAAAATAAATAAGCTGAATTGTTTCTTCTTAGAATAAATAATGTAACTTGAAGCTGAAGACACAATTAAAATATTTACACACTAAAGCATCATAAGAAATACAATTTGAATGTCATAAATAAATGTCCCTTAAAAGTCTTATGCAGTTAATAATGAATTAGTGTTTATTTTACACAACTATTTGATTGTACATTCTTTTTTCTAAATAGACCCATCTATTGAAGAAGCATATACATGCTAAAGAAGAATATCTTTATTTTTCGGATTTGATTATTTGGAAAAAAATTTATTTTTTATACAATGACGTATTTATTAACTTTGCATCAGGTTATCAGTATTAACTAAACAGAACTGGTTGGTGATACATGTTTTAATTATTCAACAAATACTTCACATTCTTCTGAAAAAATTTCAATTGTTATTCAAATTTTAATGTATGAAATTAACATGTAACTTCATTATTTAATAATACTTTTTTCCATCTCCATTAATCGCTCTGAGAAAATAATCCATCAAAATAACATAAATCTAAATGCCTTTTAAAATTATCTCCGATATACGTTCATAAAAATTATAATGAGTTAAATAATTCCAAAAGTTTAATAGAAATTTCCTGCTCCACTTTGAATAACCATTTAATTTGCTTGATCATTCCAATTTTCGAACTCCGCTTACCTTTAATTTTAAGTTAATTTTCAATGCCTGTCTCTTAGAATTACAATTCCTTACCCTCTACATACAGTTAATAGCAGATATACTTTTTATTTCCTTACTAAGCAGAAAAATCAAAACATAGGTGTTTTCAAAAGAGGAAGACAATTTAAATTGCTCAATAAAGAACGAAAAGCTCTTTTAAAATTGCTTCCTATCCCAGCCAATAAGTTATGAATATTTGCTCAATAACTCTTCCATGGGCTTATTTGTGAAGTCACGTTTCTCGCACTTTTTCGGTTAGGAAGAAGTGAAAAGGGAAGACTAATCAAAAATCCTCCCACCTGCTTCAGAAAACAATAATTCAATAACGGTAAAATAATTATAATAATTATACGAATGAAATTATCAAAAGTAATAATTGAACTAATGGAAAATCGAGATGGATTCTTTAATGGCATCTACAAGGTTATTCCTAGATACGTGCATTGAAAAAGATTGCTGCATTGGAAAAATTTATCTTTGCAGATAAAGAATTTTTATTTTGTCTTCAAAGTATTATGTTACTATCGAAATATTTTTAAAGAATATTATTGCCTTTAACATTTGAAATTTTTTGGAAGAAGTTATAGGAAATTAATCAGTAAATTATTCAAATTGCATTCTACTATTTTTATGATTCAAAAAAGTGAAAAATACTTTGTAATGTTTAATCGATATAAATGAATTTTATCTAATATTAAAGAAAACAATCACATACAACGGAGTTATGGCCATCATTTACCTTTAACTAAAGCGATGCGTTTATAAAAAATTATAATAGTTTTTCATATCCAGAAATTTATATTGCTTATTAAAATTAAGGATTGAATTTTTAAGTCAAATATAAAACACCAGCAAAACTGAATTGATAAGGATAAAAAAATATCTAAAGATTCTCACAAATCTTTTATTTTTCTAATACCTAGGAAATACTTATTTTCTTGAATTAGTTATTACACATATAAAGTTACAAATTTGATAGTTTAATCGAACCTATCATTAAAAATAATCACATTTACATATTTTACTTAAAATCACTATGCATTAATGTTATGAGGGTTTATTAAAGCGTAGAATTTTGTAGTTAAATGCAAATGTGTATTCAAATTTATTGTAGAATATTATGAAAAAGACATATTTTCATAAAACTATCAAAAGTAATATTATTACCTTTAATAATAATCAATAGCAATATTATAAACTATCGAGAAATAATTTTTTAAAGATTACTAGTTGTGTACGTTATTAACTTAAATTGGATTGCCTTAGTTTGTATTGTATTATCTATAATATAAACGAAGAATCTGTCAATGCAAAGTAAAATTTGCATATAATATTTCCAACTTTTGAAAGTTTATATTAATTTGGTAATGCTAATATGTTATATATTTTTTAATGAAAATAAAATAGCTCAAATATTTCTTGAAAATTATATTGGAATTTATTTCACGAAATATATGGCAAATTTCATTGTTTAGAAATAAATTTATTTAATATTGTCATTTTTTCACCAGTTTTAAAATGAGAATATCGAATCAAATGTCTGTTTATGCAACAAATAAACGCTATCATTTTTTTAAATTAACTTATGATTATTGGTTGAAGGAAAATCATTTCTACGTTATCGATTATTTTACAAGCTTAAAGTTTGTTTTTAATAGTGAGGCAATTATCTTTTCGCTAATACAACTTAACAACACATTGAAAAATTATTAATTTATCAAGAAATTGTAACTTAATATATTTGGGCAAAATAAATTGAATTTATCTAAACTAATTATAATGAATTCATAATTTACTTGACTCGAAAAGCAAACATTAACAGCTGTTTCTTTATTACTTAATTTGCTACTCATTAAAGCAGATCACCTCAGAGCTACTCAATAACACCAGAGACACATTTCCTGAATTAATTTAAAGTGAAATTATACCTGAGATTTAAAGCTCTATCAGAGGAAATGTGGTGATCTAGTAATGTCACCCTTGAGGATATGGACTTTCAAATGACATACTATTCAGCCCATTCTGAAATGCTAACCAAACATGAAATTCCCTATTTATATCATTCAGCATGGGTATTCATCATCCGCATTCATAATCACATTTCCCTTTTGGCTATGCCATTCATCTCAACAAGACGGCATTTTGAGAGCTTTAAACAGTGTTAAAACTCTTCATTAAAGATGAGTTAAACTCAGTCTCCTCTTCACTATTGAGAATGCTTTATTTGATGACAGGAAGTGAAAACCCATAAAACGCTTTTGTGCCAGAAGTTGTTTTTAATCCATTATATATATATATATATATATATATATATATATATATATATATATATAAAAATATTTAAATCTCGAATTGCAATTGTAATTGCAATTGTAATTAATCTACAATGTTTTGTCTCATTTTAGCCCATTGTAATTTCATTCTATAATGTTCTCTTATTTTCTGATCCCATTCCACTTTTTCTATTTATTAAATCAAATTAAGCTTTGTAAGAAACTTCGCCAGCAGTCCACGTACCTAGTGAAGGGATAGAGATTATTAATGTAAACTGATTCCTTTAAAGGATTTCTGCATTTCTCTTGTAAAGGTTAACACAAGGTCAAATGATCGAGAATTTCTGTTATAAGTCAACACCTGTCAGATTTATGAGAATATAGTGATATATAAGATCAGGGACAAATCTTTCGTTCCTTTTGTGTCCTTTTATGCTCTTTATGTCTTTGTAGCCTTCGTCTGCTTCGTGCAGTGTTGCCTGTACATAAAGCATGCCCTTGAGATGGGGCAGAATTTTTACCTTCTTAACTTAAAATTTCCTTTATCTGGAGAATAAAACTGTAGAAAATTACAGAATTAGCAATTCTGCACGATATTTTTTATTTGTATGAATAGATAGATGTAAGAGAATTGAAGCTGCATTAAATAAATTTAAGAAAGCCAAAGCCTATTCAACGTAGATGTATATGTTAGAGTGTTTTTATCTGTAAATTTATTAAGAATCATTTTTTTTCACAAACCAATTTTTAATACGAAGAAAATTCATATAAATCGTGCGACGTGAAAGCCCTGTAAAAATAGAAAAATAGAAATATTTTTAAACTTTTCCCAAATTTGTATTTATAAGGACGTAGAATAAATAAACAAAAATAACACACACTCATAGAGAATTGAATTCGTAGAAAATAAAATTTCTAAAAAAGTTTCAAATACTTCTGAGTTAAAAACAATAAAATTATGTTAAATCATATTATTAGGGTTATAAATTTGTAATTACATAAAGTATTTGTAAAGAGATAAATTAGTTTTCAAGTACGTAAAAATTCCTCAAGAATTTATATTTGTTATTTCATGAAAAGTTTTTTATTATTATAAATAACTGGATATGTTATTAAGCAGTGTTCTATGCATTCAAGTTATCATTTATTGATTTATACATGAATAAGATCTTTCTTGAGCGATATTGTATTAGAAAAGTGTTTTTTTTAAGTTAAACCATTTCACAAATTCATTGAATAGTTATCAAAACCATATGAATACATTTTATTAAATATTATTGAAATCATTTATTTTTGAAGTTTCGCTGCCTGAAATGTCATTTTTCGGATGGGACAAGTACAATAAATATTTAATTTGATGAATAAAATTCTTCTCTCAGGTTACGTTTTGCATTAAAACTTATTCTGTAGTAATTTTTATACAGACACCCATTTTCCTTTCTAATCAGTATTCATAAAGGAATTTATGAAGTCAGCTTTATTTAATCATAAATTACTCTTCTAATGCTATTTTGAAGATATTGGGTACAAAGCTCTGATAATTTTATGTGCCATTGAAGTTAAAAATTTTCTTAGCATCATTTCCATGCATGTCAGTGCAGTAAATTTTCTATTTGATCTCGTACCTTATAAGGTGAAGAAAATAACAAAATGTTAGGTAAATATCCTTCAATGCTGTAGGCATTATGATGCTAATGAAATTCCTGTCTAAACTGAAGTTCATGTTTCTTAACTTGTTTAATAAGAAAACACAGCCTTTAGGAAATTTATCTTAAGTTCTTTCCTGAATTTCGCTTTTCAGATTTTTCATTTGTAACTGCTTAATTTTTGGCATAACCTATTCTAGAAAAACACAGCGATGATGAAAATTAAATTATTAACTTCTGAATTTCGAATAAATCCTTTTCTACTTTAATTAATGAGACTTAAAATGATTTTTGATATTTTTAGAAATAATCATATATTATTTTAATTATTGATGAATTCTGACTACGTTTCCTGAAGCTCCTTCTAGGTCGTTAAATTGTTCTTAAATTTAAAGATATTTTTCATTCTATTTTGCAATGATTCCGATAATAATATACAACATAAATCATCATAAAATTCCCCCAAGCTTTGCAACATTTAGTATTAAAATTACTGAACATATAATTTAAGCATCAGAAAGTAAATTCATTTAGATAGTTTGATTTCAGGCAAATCTTAATACTAATGAGTATTTGTACGATTAGTATAAGTGGTGATTGCTTACATTTGAAAAATGAACTAAATTCTTTGATGATAAGAATGATAAGAATTTAGAAACTGATGCTAATAAGCTTGTGTCATTAATAATAAATTTGGGAGACGAGATAGGTAGCTCAGTCGTCATTTTGTTTTTGAAAGAATGCTGGAAAATTTTCTGTCTCCCCTGACAAAAAAGAAAAATAATTACTGCATCCGACCAGGCTGAGATTTAAATTATCCTAGCATAATTAAAGGCCTTCTAGAGTGAAATCAGAATTAGTTTAATTAGGTTAATTGTTAGGTGGCACATGAGAGAAGAGAGTTGTTTTCCTTATTTATTCCACAAATCTCTAGAGGTTTCTTAATTATTTTCCCATTCTACATTTTACTCTTAATCCAAGAAAATCCACTGTGCTTATTCAAGAATTTTATTTTTAAATTAGTGTGCGAAACTAAAAAAAAGCAAACTTCCTACTTTCTTTTTATCACTTGATCGTAACATTCATTAAAACTGTTTCTTCAGGAACTTGAGAAATTAAGACATAGTTGGATGGACGAGTACCAAAACAAAACACACTGTAGATAGTTTTTATGTTGTTTGTTTAACACAAAATGATTATAAAAGTTTTGAAATATCTGTTATTTAATAAAACCGAAAGTTTATGCTCGTAATAAAATTTTATATGTTTTTTAGAAATATACATACGTCAGAGATATATTAAATACGAGAACTAAAAACGTGCTTTCGAAAGAAAAAGAAAATGTGTGACCGAAATAATTTCAGAAATGTAAAAATTAAGAAACATTAAATTTGAAAGCTTTGTTGGTTTTTCTGTAATGAAATTATGGTGAAACTTTTGAAGTTTTAATTGCGTATCAAAAGAGAAAAGCTCTTATTCATTTTTGTCGTCTAGAACGTTTTTTTCAAAATCACGTCAAAGAACGTCACATTTTTTTTTATTAAATCATGCTGCAGAAACATTTATTTTAAAACAAATTATCCTTAAAGGAAGAAAGTAGTCGGTAAAATAAGTGTTACGTAAAAATTATCTTTATTTAATTATGAGTGTTTGTTTTATGTATTATTTTTCGAATCGGTGATAAATCTGATATTTTAACAAACTTATAGAATTTAGAAAAAAATTGTTTGGAACAAAAAATATGAGTCGTGATAAGAGCGTACTTCAAAAATAGATTTTTATAAGCTAGAAATATTGGCAATATTTTAAGAAATGTAAACGTTTGATGTGTACAGAAAGTGTCAACAGAATTTGAATAAAAATAATTTTTCTTCCCAACATCAAACATTGCGGAAATGAGAAATTCCAAGGTAAGTCAGTTGCTTTGATATATGATTAAAAAATTTCAAGTTGAGATAAAACAAATGCATTTTTGAAACATTTTCTGATGTTCAAGTATCCGATAAATAAAATTTACTGCTTTTATATATATTCTTTCATGAAATTTATATTAAAAACTATTGTGCCAATATTTAATTGAAATTATTTATTAAACTAAGTAAAAAATTCAAATTATTGATTACTGAAGACACAAGGAATGTTCAACATAATGTTTAAAATATAAAGCTATATTTATTGCTACATTTTCATTTAAAGGTACAGAAGTTAGGATACATTTAACTTCAGTTGATTTTGCAACATTTTCATTTAATGGTGCAGAAGTCAGGATACATTTAACTTCAATTGATTTTGCAACATTTTCATTTAATGGTGCAGAAGTCAGGATACATTTAACTTCAATTGATTTTGCAACATTTTCTGCCTTGTGAAAATAATCAAAAATTGTCATTCTGTATAAATAAAAATAATCGAAATTAATTTTAATTTATATTATTTTGTACTGTCATTGAAAAAGCATATTGTAGAGGAATTCAAAATAATTAAAATAGACATCGTCCTGGCTTAGGGGTAGAGCGTCTTCCCCGTGATCTAGGCGTCCCGGGCTCGAGTCTAGGCGTTCGGGGATGGTTGTTCTGTGTTCTATCTGTGAGGCGTATGAATGCCCCCCCCCCCTGTAAAAAGAGATGCTGCAAGAGAATGTGACTCATGAAGTAGCTAAGTCGTACTCTTGACCCTATATAATTATCTGTAAATATTCAAGTAGTTGCTACTGTTTCCCTAGTTGGAGTTACTGAAAACTAAGAGACCATCAGTCGGATTACAGCCGCTGATGGCCGTTAGTGGGCTTATCCATGCAAGTGCCATTAGTAACAACAACACAATTCGAATGCATACACCACATAAATGCTACATATTTGTATTATGAAAATGGTTTAAAATACAGGGAAGTAAGCAGGTGTCAGTAAGTTTGATGATAGTAATTCAAATGACTAAAGATTAAAATGATGTATTTGCATGAAATGAAATAGAATATCTTTCGTCATTATAACCGAATATAACGGTATTATACGTGCAATGCACTAGATAAAGAAGAAATCTGGTAAGATTAATGGCTTAGAGTAATGGTTCGTTATGTAATCTTCCAATGGAGAACTCTGCTGGCAGATGAAAAATAACATATTTCGTGGTGGTTCACCTCATATTCGAAATGATAAAGGTCACCACCTATCATCAATAATAGAAAAATATAGGCGTAAATGAAATGGAAAAGTGTATTTTATTGCTTGACAGTTATGCTCCTACATGGAAGACAATATATTGAACATTTATGTTCCGTTACTAGAGTCGATAACTCAATAAATCTAGAACATCGTTCTAAAAAAAACAGATTCATTTTTTGGCTAAAATTATATTCTATATGTCTAGATAATTCATATTTCTTGGCAATGACATTAGGTTTATCTTTTTAGGGTAAATGATATCTTTTTATTTATATTCGTTTCTGAAATATTCATTTTTGAAGTTGTTTCGGACTTCTGAATTAGACTGTATGTCGAAAATATAAACCTAAATAACTAAAAACAATATTCTTGATGTAACATGAAAAGCTATTTTGAACAATAGAAAGTCATCAAATACTTAAAATAAAATTAAGGAAATTAGAACTATTTTATAATCCCTCATGTCAAAGGCTATTTTTTAAAATTTACTTTAATAATAGAACAGAGTTGTGATGAAATTGTTTTTTAATGATATTTTATAGCTAAAAAGATAGTAAATGTTTCTTTTTTTTAAATTCTCATCATAATCCTATTGAATGGCAATGATACATAACAGTTATCCGGTTGTCTTTAATTATTAAATTTAGACAGTAGCTTATTCAATATTGAATTTATAACATTTTTTCAAATTGAATTTCGTCAGCAAGTAAAATGCTTTTACGTCGGCATTTGCTCGCTGATTATTCTTTTAAATGCAACAAAGAATTTAAAAAATCTCTTAGAAATTTGTTGCTATTATCTTTTTGCGCATCATGGTTAGTTGGTAAACTCCACCAGTTCATTGACTTGACCCATGAGCTTTTACTGTTTAATAAATAATACCTATTTACTGCAACAATACATGTTTATTCTTCAAGGACCAAAATGTGTCAAAGTAAGGAAGAATCATTTCAGAAAATAATTTTATTTGATACCTTGGGCATTATAGTAAGACGTAAAAACTAAATTTTACCGATTCACTTGCGAAGTTTTCTTAGCTTCTTTTTTTCATCTATCGTTACAAAAAGAAAAGGGCTCCTTTGGGATTTAAGCATTTTCAAGATTTACTGCACAGCTACAACCACTTATAATAAGACATGCATTTCAAGAAAAGAAATGATATATATATGATTCATGAACTGATATTTATCTAAGTACACCTTGTTTTTCAGTTACTTTAGAAATAAGAAAGGCTGTTTAAAGTTTGTTTTATAGAAGCTACCAGACAAATAAAAAGAATGGAAAAGACATTATACTTTTTGAAGAAGAATATTTCTATAAATCTTGAAAAATTTATTTACAGTTGATGCAGTTTTTTGATTTACAGATAATCGGAACAAAACAAATTCAAAACGGGAATGTATAATTTTTAGTTTCACGTTTATATGAGGTTTAATCAAGATGTTCAGAGAAAAAAAAATGTGTAAATAAATATCTTAATTTCAACTTTGTGATTTAAAATTCATTCTTTATCAGTGTTTTATAATAAAGAATAATGAAAAGAAAAAATTGCATTGGTAAAAACTCGATTCAAACGAGAGTGAATGAGAATATGGAGGGTTATATTTGTCGTAATAAAACCAATTTAAATATTTATTACGCTTAATTCAATGAACAGTTTCCAAAAGGTTTCATTTATACCAAACCTGCAACAAGGAAGTTCTAGTAATAGACCAGTTTTTGTTGTATGCTTTCATTTAGTTACCTTTAAAATAGAAAGTTTACCGTGAATATGTAAAAACATCACTCTAATTTAAAATAATATTAGAAATCGTCAATTGATCAGTAAATAATTCTCACAGTCTAGCAATTTTTATTAAAATATGTATAATTTTTGAAGCCACTCAAAGAAGAGGCCGGCTTTGTGTAAATGTCGTTTAAAAACTTTTGGCATCATTAAACGTTAGGACGTTTAGGTAAAAACGTTACTACCATTAAGATCCGAATCACTTTTATATTAGGACATGGGAGTCTCAAAAGCAAATTAGGTTCCTTACAAGCTAATATCTTTGAGACGATAAGTGCAGTAAAATAAACAACAAATAAAGCGGACAAGTCAGTTTTAATGGAATTCAAACTCACAGTAGTCCAACAATGCAGATTTATAAATAACAACATGGCAAGTGCATTAATAGATAGATGGAAAGACCTTTGGCCATAAATTTTATAATCTAAAAGTCTGTAGTTGATTATGTGTTTTATTTACCATTGTGACTGTGGTGCTAAACAAATTGAAATACTATTATTGAATCTGCATTTTGTTAAACCATTGTCGTATACATTAAATGGTGCATTTAAATTTTTTGCTCAATACAGTGACAAAGAGAAAAACCTTAGAGGCCACAATTTGCGTTTGAAACCGCTGTATATTTACATTGAAATGATTTGTTTGAGCAATTAATAAAGTCTAAATATGAAATTTAGGGACACTTTGTGTTTTGAAATGGATCCGAAGTACTGAAAGCTACTGGTGATACTTTTGAAACTTGTATGTTTCACAAGTATATGTTTTCTGAAAGGGTTTAGCATGGGGATGTTATATAAATTACAACGAAACAAAAAATTCTTCACTCTGTATGCAGTTTTTAATATATATATATATATATATATATATATATATATATATATATATATA
>JAOUZG010008446.1:3032833-3047565 GCA_026289955.1 Argiope argentata
ATATATATATATATATATATATATATATATATATATATATATATATAATATGATAAGATATAAAATAACTATAGAAATAAAGGATATAAAAATTCTACTATTCATGTAATTAACTCTAGCTTTTATATTGAAATTACAAGCTAAACGATTATATCCATTACTTTAAATAGCTTAGTATGAATTATGGATTTTAGTTGCCTTAATAATTTATTTCTTTGTCATCTATATACATCGTTATTTTTAAATAATTGTAGCGTTATTAATTTCATTTAATAATTAATTAATTTCATGCGATTTTAACATTAATTGGTCAGGAGTTTTCCTTTTAAATTCATCTGTCTGTTTTTACACGTGAATAAGGCAAAGAAATGTAATATTTATTACACATTTATTTATTTTTCAAATGCATTTGTTAGCAGAAAGAGCAATCAACATATGAAAAATAATTTTGATTCTATTTTGAACAATATTTTAAAAATTAATTCGCTCAAATAACTATAGGGGAATAATTTTTACTATAAATTCTTATATATATATATATATATATATATTGAATGCAAAAGAGATGTAAATAAGGCCAATAATATGGGAGGTGGTGGATGTTGGAAGTGCCTATGCTCTGTGGTCTTTAATCTTCAGTTCGTCTGGGTTGTTGCAATAGTGACAAACATCTTATATTGAGCCAAATAAAAAATTGTATAAACACCAAAAGGTATAAAAGAGGTAAATATTTTTTCTTATTGATATATTTGGAAAATATATTTAAAAACAGAAAATAAATTAGCTATTAAAATATGCTATAAAATAGTTCTGAATTATATCTGCCTTATGATACAATTATAAAAATAAATAATATTAACGGATATTCTTAATTTTTCAATCTTGTTTAATTTATCCCTGAACATCCAGAAGTGCAGATTAATTAAGAAAATTGGTAAATTTAAATCAATAGCCCTTTTTCTGTCTCCATTTAACGCCTTCTAATTCTCTCATCTGTAGTTGATATAGTAGATCCAATAGTTCGTTAATCCTATCATGTTCTGCATTCAGATATTGTCGTTGGAGGACTTCGTTTGATTTCCTAATAATCCCATCAAAAGTTGTTAAGAGCTCAAATGGGCTGTGCTTATCATATTAAGCGAGCAAATAGATGTGCTGAAAACTCGATAATCCGTAAAACTTGCTGTTCTCCTCTTTGATGCGCCGTATTTGTCCTTCTAACGATCTTTAATAGCTTGAATAGCGGTAGCATATTATCAAATATTTCGTAGAATACGAATTACGAAAATATACGTGACATTTCATTTGATAGTTAGATAACGAGAAAATCTTGCTAATGTGCCAGTGGTCAGCAAATTTAATGAAATAGGGAGCACTCTACTTTAAAGTAAGCTGTGTGATTCTGATCCTTTGCTGTTTTACGTTTTGTAACGAAGGGATTATGGAATTAAAATTTGAGTTTGCATATATAGAGTTTTGATTATTTGCGCGTATATCTATTAGTTATTATCTTTTCTAAAAACTTAAAAAACATTTTCAGGGGATACTCAAAATATGGGAAGAACTGGATGGTATTTAAATATACCTGTTCTTATTAAAATATCAGAAAAAATTATAGCAGCCTTATATATTACTTTTATTTTTAATATATTCATTTTTATAAGGCTCATTTCAATTTGAAATTCTTTTTGCAGATCTACATGAAACATAATTGAAAAAAGAACTACGATTAAGAAGTTGGCATTACGTACCAAATTTTATATTTTGTGGCATAACTTGTTTCAATACATGCGAACAGACAGAGCGGCAGATAACCCCCTATTAGATGAATTTGATGCAAAATTTGAAAAATATCTACGTCTAGAGTCAGTATCATATTCAAAAATGCACTTATTTAGGCTTACTGCGCTTCCCTTCATATCCATATTAATAAACGTAATATGCTACAGAAAATGATAATATATTCGTCGTTTAAGTTGATCTAACTTTTGATACATATCCAGAACTCACGTTTTCGGATTTGATTCAAATCTTGATACAGATGAATCAATCATATAATAAAATTATAATACATTCCTTTATTCTAATTTTAAGCAATCATGTTTGCATTCATGCGGTCAAATGAGTAATTAGACTTTTGATTGTCGTATTTCATCAAAAGGTTGACAGAAATCCAGAGTTATGGTATGATAATCAATTACCTAATTTCATTTCTCTAGCTTTTTTGCTTTTAATATCTCGGACTGTGAGAGAAAAACTAGGAAGAATCGTTGAAAATTCAAGTTCGCATTTTATTAAAGTTAGTTATAATTTCCTTTTTATTATTCATATATAAAAATGTAACGCTTAATAATGGTAATTTGCCTTTTATATAATAAGAAAGGTAACAAAGCAAATATTTGGTAAAAACAGGTAACAGTTATATATAAGCGAACATTCCATATTGTTAATAGAACTTAATTATTTAGGAAGATGTTTCAGACACACACGCGATGCCTATTAAACATGGATTGTGAATATTATAGGAACGTAATAGACAATGCAATTGTCATAAACGCTCAAATGTCATTTACTGTCACGCTCCACTGATTGGAAGTCTAAATGCAGGAGAATTCAATACAGTTAAAATTTGCATCATACAAACATGTGACAAGTACAAACTAACCTGAACAGAAATATTTCTTGCATTAAAATAATTCTAATCATTTTACACAAATGATTAGAATTCCTTTTGTTAATCCTCTCAATCTAATATTTAAACTTTAAAAACATGACTGAAGAAAATTCTATCTGTATTTTATTGCGTCTCCATCTCCCAGATGCAACTTCCAAGAAAAAGTTCAGTTAGTCTTGTTAGTTATTTAGATGGCAAAAACTACATTTTGGAATTGAAAAGTAAAAATATTAGAATCCTTCATAAAGATTTTAATTTTTTTATTGAACTCTTCAAAATAAGGTGCTACTTCAAAGGATCCTAGAAGGAAACAAGACCCCCCCTGTATACTACTACCCTTTTTATATTTAAATCAGCTTTTCATAGCCGTGATCTTCGAAACTAATATAGTATCGTGGAAGTTGTTTCGAGATTCAGATACCGTTACGTAGATCAAATTCTTGGAAATTCTTCGAAATAATTCCTTTCCTTCATTCGATAGCATTTCATTTTCTGTTAATATTTATGCAACTTTTTTTCAGATATGAAAAATACTGAAAAACATTGTACCGTTAATTCATTGCATTTTTAAGTTTTATGGACTGGAACAATGCTTGAAAGGGCATGAATCAGACTTTCGGTTGGAATATTCTTTACAGAAAACTAATTTTTATGTTTGATAGGTTCACATGATTTCCTATAATTGTCAACTTTTTAGATTAAATAGTGCATTTTTAGAGGATGTCGTATATTTTTATTAAAAAGTAGGCAGTTATTATATTTTGTATACTAAAAATACAATATTATTATATTCGTTCTTTATTATTTTATTAGATTTTCATAAATAAGTATTTTTTGGATTAGTGTTGCCATTTAATGATACATAGATTTCGGCAATTTTATTTATACATCCATTCTTATACTTTCAATTAAATATATTTATTTTTAATATGTTAAAAATTTACTAGGAAAATTATATTTATTTACTATTCATTGTATCTATTATGCTTTTTTAGTATATGCCATATATTTTTATTACATAGTATACTGTTAGTATATTAAATGTATTATCAATACTGCGAATAATATGTTCGTTGCTTATTATTATAAATTCTATTTATTCTATTTTTATCAATTAGTATTTTTAGATCAGCAGTGTCATTTAATGGTGCATAACTCTTGGGATTATTATTTATACAACCATCCGTATATTATTTTTTTAATTATATAATATTTGTTTATGTGCTACAAACTTACAAGAGAAGCTGTATAATTTTATATTTTAACGAATGGCTTCTTTCTTGAGAATTCTCTATCTAATAACAAACTTCGTGTTTTAGTTAATAGTATCATCGCACCGTGAAACTTTTTGGGTCAATGAAGACGCCCGGGAAGAGGTGTCACTTACGATATCTCTAGGGCCGTCAGTGGGGATTCATTTCTTTCCTTCTTCGTGACATTGATTCTAGACGCAGGTGTATAGACCACAGTTTTGTTTTGCAGCTGACTGATTAATTGGAAGATCCACAATCACCATATTGTGATAGATGTTTCGAAAATAGCTCCTGATATAAAACTGTCAACAATATTTGCTTGCTGATTTCAAATGTGAAAAAGAAAACTTTTTTCATTGATTTATTAATATTTTTCAAAGAATAAGTTGCCGAATCTACATTTCTTTTTTTATTTAATAATTCGTTTTCCCATGTAGCCTGAGATTTTTTGGTATTTTCAATGTCAAATGAACCAGTAGCCAGTCTATTTTTATATGTTTAATGTCAATTATACGTACGGTGACCATATTTTTTCGGAGAAAATAAAGGACACTTGTAACGTGACATGAGGGGGGGGGTATGGTAATTTAAATTCGTGCTCAATAATTTTGTGTTAGGGGTGGGGGTTGGCGTTCGTGTGACGTCGCAAATGTTAATTTGGGGTCTTCCAAGGTGTGACAAATTGTGACATGGGGATTGGGGATGGGCAGGGTCAAAATTATGTCAAATATTGCGATCATTTATGGACGCCTCCTGATAAAAAAAAACTCCAAAAAACTTAGTAATTCAAAAGGTTTATTAAAACAATAGAAGCAGACATTAATATGTTCAACGAGTTTTAAATAATGTAATATGTAAATATAGGATATTAAATAATTTATTGCTCATACTTTCCAGATGTATGGATTTTTCGCAAAAGTGCCGGTTCACGCTTCAAAAAGTCGTGAAATTCAAGGAAATGCATTTCAAAGTTATATTTTACAGCTTTGCTGGCTTGTAATGTACTAACACCTAATTGGGTTTTGTCACTGGTCCACATATTATTTACTAATGAAAATATTTTTCCGACGGGAGCATTAGTTCCAGGTAGACATAAAGCAAACTCAATGAGTTTACAAGTATTGTTGAAGGCAATATGATTCGCTTTAAAGTGATTAAATATCTCCACCCACCTTAGGTGGCAGGATTTGCTGTTTTGCCTCCATTCGTTAATTTTTTCATTGGTAATGTAATTTTTTACGAGGGTAATTTCGTCAAATAATTCACCGTCAGATATTTCGACCGAACATTGTTCTGATATGAAAATGTAACTTGTCTCCACCTTCGACCACAAAGGGACTTCTCGCAAAGTGATCCATTCAAAAACTTCTGCTTCATTGAAACACATGTCCCAATTGATTAGATATTCAATGCATGTTTGATAAAACGTGCAAGCTTCAGAAATAAACTGTGTAGATATCTTGCACTTTTGATAACGTTTTCTTTATCACTATTGGAACAAACTTCTCATTTTTTCTTGAATTTAGCTTAGTTTTTAATTCCTTAACAAGTAACGATGTTTCACACATTGAAATATCTTGACCTTCAGCCCTCAAAATATATTGATGAAACATTGACGCTTGATTATGAACAAAAAATAACCATTCCTCTGATAATTCCCCATTGAAAAAAGTTTTAAGTATTGTTGGGCATTTATCCCGATTTAAAAAGTAAGCCTTTAAGGGTTCAAATAGTTGTAAAACTCTATCCAGTGCTGGCAGAAGAGTTAACCATCTTGTTTTACTGTAGCCAAGTAGCTTTTTGTATTGGACCTCTGCCTCATCACAAAATTGTTTCAATATTTCTACTCGTATTGTGTAAATATAGAAATGTGAGTAAATTTTTACCAATACCACTTCAATATCTATCGGAAGGCAATCGACCGCAGTGCTGATGCAATTATTGAATATGTGGGCTGCACAATTAACCCCAATCAATTTCTTTTTGCTCGATTGTTGCATTTTGTATAAAACATTGTTTTTTCCTCTTTGAGAACCACCAAAATTAACATTTTGCGACGATTTCTCAAAATAAAGGACAATATGCTTATTTCAGGAAATAAATAAAGTTAGAGGACAGAGCCTTCAAATAAAGGGCTGTCCTCTGAAATAAAGGACGTCTGGTCACCGTAATTATACGAGAGCTTTTTTAAGTTTTTTTTTTTTTTCAGTTCGAAACAAAATTTGTTCATCATGTTAAAGTTCCTTAAAAAAGAATTGGGTGAATTTTAAATTAAAGTTTGAACATTAAGAGATAAAGGTAGAGAATTACTTTATAACTGTAATCTAAATTACAGATTCATCACCTTTTTTAAAAAATAGAATATTTTACCACAAAGAAGAGGACAATAAATTAGTCCATTTTTCAAAATCAGTGTATATAATGAAAATAGCAAAGATTCTTAGTTTTCAGACTTATTGCATTTGACATGATAGCAAATGCAGAGATAATTTAAATATTCTGACTTTGAAAATATTTTAACAAATTCTCAAGATAATATTTCCTATATTAAACTGTTTGGAAGAGAAAATTGACTTTTTTACATATTGAATAAATTGATTGAAATTAACCAGTATAAATAAAGTTTTAAATGTATGCATTAGGGAATCTTACGGATAAATTATTGATTACTTACATTTCGGATACTTGAAGATAATGCTAAATGCAAAATTTCTCTGAAAAAGTGAAATAAATTTTTAATGTTATCTTTGATAATTTGACTCAAAAAATCCATTTTTTGTGCATTCTTACATGATGACAGTTTTTGATAAACGAAAATTCATGGCATCAATGCGTATTTTGTTTCTTTAGCTATAATGCCAAACTAAAGAGACGCATTTAACCAGTAAATTAATATTTTTAATTCGTAAAAATCTAGCAAAAGATTTATATAAGAATATTTCTACACTTTTGAATCCGTTTTAATTTTTATACGTATATAATTTATATGGGAAATTCTAGTATGATTTGAAGCAAATGACTTAAAGAAAAAATGATAAATTCTAGATATTATGGGAGCAAATAAATTTTTCAAAAAGTTTTATTTATGTCAGGTGAAAAGAAATAAACTAAAATCCATTGATCCAGCAAGTAAACCTATGTGAAGAATTTTTATATAGAATGAGATGACATTCTATAATTTATTTTACTGCTTTGTATAATACAATATATATATATTTCAGTATGCAAACATTTTATTTCAGAGTGTAAAGTATTGTTTCTATTTCTCTACTCCTCCCTGTCTCTCTCTTTCTAAGAAAAACTTGCAATAATTACTATGAATAGTCAATACTTTAGAATTATATATTTAACATACTCTTTGAAATTTGTAAATTTAAAAGCTTTGTTTTCATTTAAAATTATAAAACTCTGCTTTCAATTAAAATTGTAAAACTTTGCTTTGCTTAGTTCTTTCATCTCATTGAAGAACTACGTTTAAACTTTGTTAGTAATTGTAATATCAGCCACACGTTTTCTTAAATAAAAATATGCATGCATAATTTAATAGAAGATTAATGATTTCTCATCGATTCTTCTATACAATTTTCCAATTTTTTTCTTCGACGCTGCGTTTTCATGAAATTATTTTAACATATGTCAAATGTTTTTTTTTAAATTTATAGCTAAAACTCCTATCATAGGGTATTAATTTAATTTTGTTTTTTTAACAACTCTTTAATGAAAATCAAATTTTAAACCCTTTTATTCATTTCTTAATATAATCAACATTACAGTTTAGTGCCGTTCACTTTAGGGGAAAGTATATTTAATTAATATAGAACTATATTTAGTAATAATATTATACATATAAAAACAGTTATCTGTCTGGTTACACAAACTAATTCTCTGAAAAATTTGTTTGCGTCACTTTTTAATATTGAACATTGTAGAAAAATCTTCTGAATTTGAAGTGAATTATCCGCATTACTTCCCCGCAAGTGTTAATCTTCTAAGGGAAAAATACTTCAAGAAATTATTTTACGAAGCCAGAATAATCTAAAAGACGGCTTTATTATTCCATTCGTATTCTTTAAGAATTTACGAAAGCATTGTTGAGGTGTAGAAGGAAACATTTCAATAAGATAATTCATAAAATTTATGTAAATTATGTTATTTCTTAGGAAGGCTTGAGTTTCAATTGATTTAAGTCAGAACTTGGAAATCCTTTTCGCAACAGGGCGCATATTCTTACGGAAGAAGATTTATATCTCCGTGAGTAAATTAAATTTGGAAAAACAAGAATTCTTTCGTAATCTAAACACATAGAAAGTTTCGAAGGATGAGGGAGGGAGTAACCGCAATGATGAATTTTGATCTCTGAAAAAATTCAAAATTACAGAATTAATAAATCTTTATGAAATCTCGCTACTCATTATGTCTTTTTTTTGTTATTTAAATGTTAAACTCATGGAATGAGTTTTGTAGAATGTAATTTCTATTTGAAAAATGTCTAAGTCAACATTGCTTCTCCTGGGAACAATAAAAATAAATCAGTTGTACTGTAAAAATTGATAGTAAAACCGCGATAAAATAAGGCAAAAAAATGGAATTACTAGTCAAAAGACGGGGATCAGTAGAAAATGTAATTCATTTTTCCTACTTCTTGATCTTACTGTACAATGATATTGTTTATTAAAGATTAAATATAATTTTAGTCTGACAAAGAATGCTAGAAAAAACAATGAGCAAAAAACCATAAAGATTTATATTAACAATTCTTAAAAAATCAGATTCAAAATTAGACATATTTTTCCAGTATAAATAAACAATATTACCAACAAATGTGGCCAGCGGTTGAAAACTGTATTATTTAATTGAAATAAATCGTATAAATTAATTTGAATGATTTTGTCGCTCAGATTGTGATATTTTTCGCAAAGAAATATTAAAAAGTACATTATTTTATTTCTAGAATTTATATTAGGTCAACATTTCTGAAGCTCCAATATTTTTAATGTAAACATTTGCTTTTCAAATTAGGGTCAATTTTAATTTATCGTTTTTATAACTTTGGCGTATTTTCTTTGACTATTCTATATTATTAGAAATAGTAAAGCCCATTTATACTAGCATTCATTGCATTTTTTTACAAATTTAATATTCCGTATTGTAAATTATAAACATTTATTAAAGTATTTATGTAAATTATAGCTGAAGAATGCGAAACAAATTAGAGGCATTTAAAATTTCCGCATTTTTAAATGTATTAAATTTAGTATTTCTGGTTTTAAATTAATTAAAAGGTTAAATAAAAGATGAATCTCTAATTTTTCAGTTCAATGTTTTTAGCATATTTAAATCTGAAGCTGAAAAATGATTTATATTTAAAGGATCTTATTTAAAACTTTTAATTTTTAATAATATTTTTAGATACAAATAACTTTAAAAACCTTAAATAAACAAATTCAGTCTTCGTTTATTTAATTATTTGAAAAATTAATTGTATTACATAAACCTTAAATATCAATATATAGATATCTGAAATCAAAATGTGCTCAACTTAGACTTATTTTTTAACGTCATTTTTTAACAAAGTCTTTCTTACCTAGAGAGATTCAGTTCTGATGTTGTGAATATATTATTTTCTATGGAATCGGCCATGAAATAAAATTACTTGATGTAATTAGTTACTGTAATTTATAATTAGATAATTTTAAACTTGCAATACTATTACATTTTAAATAAAAAATATTTATTTTTATTGTGAAATATATCAGCAACAAAATTTTGTTGCTTTTTGTTTAATCGATTGCAAAAGACTACCAAAGAAAATATACCTTTCTTGCAAGAATCCCTGTATTTTTGTCTTTAAAGTATTTCATTTTGTTAACTAATTGTTTTTGATTGTGAATACTTTCTCCTTAAAATAATTATTCAGCAATTTCCATATAACTGTAGTAGCTTAAATAAATTATCAAAAATTGTACAAAATTGGTTAATAATTTTAAGTGCCTCAGATGACGTTCCTTTTTTTAATGTTTAAACCAACAGAGAAATATTTTTCATGAATGCCTTGATATTTTATTTAACATCGTTTTCTTTGCAGAAAGAGAATACAAGCTAATTAAATATTAATAAAAATGATTACAAACCCTCCCTTTGCAAAAATAAAAGAATGAACTAGTTAATCTATGCATTTAATTAAAAAGAACATTTATTTGGATATTTTTTTAGTGAAGCATTTTATTTAGACCATTTATAACAAAAAACAGCATAAATTTTTGTTTATTTTAATGCGAGCCATATTAAATATTACTAATGTGTATTAAGAACAAGAGCTAATCAAAACTAATTAAAAAGTTTTGAATAGCTTCTTTAGTTAGCTCAGCTTACTAAAAAGCTAATCAATACAATGTTTTTTCTATTACAGATGATTCTAAATATTGAAAAATTTATATTTATTTATTATACATTGAGAAAAAATGCAAAATCATTATTTGTATTACATTATTAATTCTTAAATAAAAACTCCAGCATTATTGTTGCTACAAAATCTCGGATTTATATGGAATAATGCTGTCAAAAACAGGCGAAATTCTTTAAATAACAAAGAAACATTGAAGCAGCATTGAAAAGTTTTCGCAAATTACATTAATTTTTTCAGCTTTTAAGTTACTTTATGCACTCAAAAGAAGTCTGGTCTGTTCTCAAGAAAGAATCAATAAAACTAATTCTGCTTTTATGAAACTTTCGATGAAACCCAATTTAGCACTTTATAGATGCTTTTAGAAAATTTTTTAGATGCTTTTAGAATTTCTTTCATAATTTTCTTATCTTATTAATTATCACTTTGAATGTATTTGCATTCAATCTAAGCACAGGTGTGTTTTGTCCAATATTCCAAGACTAAAAGAAAAATGAAAGAAATGTCTACACTTCCATAATTATGCCTTATTGACGGGAACTTAAATATATTGCATGCAATAAGAAAATACGTATCTTTGAAACTATCGGCAAGAAGCCTCTCATTAGATTTTTCTATTTTATTTTGGAATTTAAAGTTGCTTTTTTTTAATAAGACGCTGATAATATCCACCTAAGATATTGAAGAAGCTTTAAAACCTAAAGAGAATAAAGCTTTCTTTTCGACAAAATGACAGAGCTTTTGTAGACAAGCTATATTAGTACATTAAAAATAAAGCTTTGAGCAAGAAAAAAAGAAACAAGCAAACTAGGAGTCAGATTTTTAATTGCATTTTTTTACATTGAGTTTTATGGTACTTTAGTTCCTAAATAGTTACTGATTTTATCCTAATAACTTATATGTAAAATATGAGGTTTGAGAAAGGGAAAAGAAATTCCTTAGACAAATGAAAATATCGAAAGCTTTATAAAAGTTGTCTTGTTTTTTATTACCTTAAATTATGTCCCATGTGTACGTCTGACATAATAAAAATACAAAATCGGAAGATTAAAAAAAGTTACCATTTATGAGATAGCAGCTGCAATTTTTTTATGAAAGAATATCAAGAAAAATTGTTGGAAAACAAAGACGTTTCGAGAAAAAAATGTAGGAAATGTGAGATTAAGTTGTTTTTAAGTAGCAAAGAAACAGTATCTTGGGTAGCCATATTGTGAATTCTAATTAAGCAAATTCCCCAAACCCAGCTTTGTATAACATACTGGATTACCAGATTTTAATTAAGCGACAAAGCTTTCATCTCCCGAAACATAGACATATTTCTTTTGATGATTTACTGAATAACTCAAACATGATATACTGAATTTAAAAAAAAACGCAATTTTTTTCTCTCCAACAACACTTTTTCTTGATAAACATGTTTAAATTTTAAGATTCGTTGATAAAGAATAAAAAGTATATAATTTTCAGTTTGGTCTTTTTTACAAGACTGTAACCTTTGATCCAAGTATTACAAATAATAATTTAATATATGTAATTATTTGAGAATTTTAACAATAAATATCTATTACATTTGTATCTTTAAGTTCTTAAGTTGTATTGAAAAAATATACTATTATCAGAAGTTTTAAAGTAACGCAAATTATTAAATTTGAATAACATTTACTTTGCTTTTTTCCTAAAAAATATTTTGATTGATATCTTTTTAGAAGTGACAATGAGTTTAAATTTACTGTTACAAAATTGATGGATGAAATTAATAATTCTTTATACTTATGATTTTTGTTTTGATATCATATGTTACGAAGTCACGAATATCACTTTTAGATTGCTTATGTTTCATAAAAAATTAAATAAATGTTGAGAAGCTGATTTATTTGTTGTTAATTTGATCGTTAAATATTGATATGCTTGCTTTGATCTTTAAATTTTTTTTCTTATTTTGTTGTACGCATTTTTTAAGCTGAATGGAATATCAATGGAAATAATATTATGGTTTATTTCAGACATTTCAATTTCAAAAAAAAATTGTTATTTAATTTTTTGTTTAATGGAAATAAGACGATATATTTATGTTTAACTGAATAATTTATAGTTTAATAATGAATGGCATCAATAAAATGGAGTTATATTTCATCTGTATTTAAAAACTGTATCTCTAAAGTCATTATTGCTTTTTATCTTTTAAACCAGACCAACCAAATATTAGTTTTTCTTTCAGAAAAAAGAAAAACTAATATTTGATTCCTAATGTGGGGATGTACATAAAAAATAATTCAAAAATTGTGCTTTTTCATGTAATAATAAAATCTGAAAATTATATAATCTGCAAAATAGCTAAGTATTTAATAATTTACTATACCATCTACCTCCCCCCAAAATAACCTACCAAGCAAATATTCTGGTGGAGAAAATTTGATGGTTAGGTATAAAAGTTCGACTGATTTTATTAATTTTGATTTCATAGTCGAAAATAACATGACTCAATTTCAAAATGCAAAATTCTTCCTACATCTTTCAGAATTCCATTATTTTTCAGGAAAATGAGGCGTTGTTAATTGTGTTCATTATGGTTATGGCTAAAATTCTTAAACGCATAAAATGCAGTTTCTATAATTAAAATAATTACTAAGATTTCTATTAAAAATGTGAATCATTGCATACGCGCTTGTTATGAGTTTTTAAAGTGTGATTCTTAGTAAGATACATTTTAAGAAAAGAAAATTAAATTGATTTCTATTATTTAACTATTTTTATTTTATTCTTTTTACAAAAAACAGAATTTTTTCAAAAGGTTATTGAGTAACTTTATCAAAGGTCATTTTAAATTAGAGGATAGGGTTTAATTTGTTTTTTACAGTTTCCAAGAAAAGCATCACAAGAAAAGTTTTTTCTATCGAGTTTTATTTTATAGAAGTTTTCGGTTTCTTTATAAAAGAAGAATCTGATCTTTTTAATTTTAGTAGTCTTTGAAAAGTTAAAGGAAGACATTTAAAGTCTGACATGACAAAGTTTTCGGCCAAATTTGCTGTCCGTCGTAAAAACAAACAGTGAAACACTACTCGTTGACTAACTACTCTGACGAAAGAAATAGTCATGGATTTAAAAATAAGAATCCCGGTGTTCTTTCCTAACAGTAATGTTACTTTCCAAAAGGAAACCCTCTCATTTATTTGGCAGCAACGTTTTGTAATACCATCTTTAGATCCTAAATTGTCAGTCATTAGAAAATAAAATGTTTTTTCTTTTCAGATAGTCTTGAAAGAAATACTTTTCTTATATATTTAGGAATGATTTTCGGCCAATCTTTTATTTAATTCAAAAATGGAACTCTTTCTACAGAGTATCGCAATAGCTTTCTAAGAATATGTTTTTGATATATTTGTAATTATTGTTTTAACTTTAACAATTAAATACATAATTATTTAAAATTTAAATACTGATATTCTGTGACATAATTTAGAATTAGAGCATTGCATTTTCTGGTCGTACCATAATTTCAATAATTTTATTTCCAAATTTCAAATGAAATGTAAAAATAAACTATATTATAGTTCCTCAAAAGAATATTTTAATGATACTCTCGGATTTATTTAATATCTCTAAGGTATTGGTAATTAAATCAGCGTCCATTCTGTTATCGGTTTCATTATCAAGGAACTGAATGTTAACTATTCATTTCCTGCCTGATTGAAGAATATCCTTTTGAGTATCACTTCTAGAAAATCATTCTAAAAATCAAAGAAATATGGGCTTCTATATTCTTGAATTTTTTTGATAAAGTTTAACGAAAGAAATATTTATTTAAAAGTTTATTGAGTTATTAAAGTTAACTTGAATTGATACAAATGTCACCAGAAAATTATTAATTAAGAATTGATTTGTAACAAATAAACTACAAATAGTCAAAGTCGGTTGATTTGATTTTTAAGTCTGATTTTTCGATTCATTTCTGATTACCTTCATTTATTGGAGTGAAGGTCATTAAGGAGAGAAGAATAAACTTTTTTATGGCTCTCAATTTTAGATTATTTACTAACCTGAGTGTGAATATATAGCTTAAAATGTTGTGAATAAAGGCGAATGAATATGAAAATTTTAATATTACAACATAAAATAATGATAAATTTAATGATATGAGATTCAGTTTCCGACAAAGTTATATACATATATATTTACAGGATAATTCGTATCTTATATGTCAATCTGAAGATAATAATAGAAGAATTCATGTGGATCAGAAAAAACTCTGACTATCCTGTCGTATCTTTTCTCACTTGCAAATTATGAGGAATATGATTATATTGTAAATTTGTGAAAATCCTAAATTGAATTTTTTTGGCAGACTTAAGTAAAGAACACACACACACACACACACACACACACACACACACACACACACACA
>JAOUZG010008446.1:3065650-3078039 GCA_026289955.1 Argiope argentata
AAAGCTGCAGGCTATTATGCTTGGTAAATGTTTGAATTCCTAATCAGGTCAAGAAAATTAGTAAAAGGAAAATTAAAGTTGACTTAAGTAATCATGTGACAAGAATGTATATAATTTCATACTGGGAGCTACACAAATATTCATTCAACATAAAAAAAATCAAACAAACTTTCGAAGCTAAATACAATGCTACATTATTAGTCTTAAGACATGATTGTTAAAACAAATTTCATATATTGTTCGAAATTTTTATTTTCAATTATATAAAGTTTTATAAACTTTTGAACAAGAACAGTCAAAATGAAGAATAAAAAAATAATAATTAGTTGAAAATTTTCTCATTTTTCTGATTTAAAAGTTAGAAATGGTTGTTGCTGTTTCTTATGACACTTAACAAGTACAAGCTTGCTGCTTGCAGCGATTTTAAGGCCAGATGTTCGTCTCTTGTTTCGTAATAGTGCCAACTAGGGCCAAGAGTTCGTCCTTAGCTACTCACTCATCACATTCGCTTGTACAGACCCTTTTTACAGGGGGGCACATTCACACACCTTACAGATAGAACTCAGAAGAACAACCAAACCCGAACCAGGACTCGAACTCGGGAAGCCCAAATTAAGGGGAAAACGTGCTACCCATATGCCAGAACGCCGGATCGAAACGATTAACATCATGTGATTTAAAAATTACCGATTTCAATTCTTGTTAATTCATAATTTAAAAAAAATGTCAAACTTTCTTTCAAATTAAGTTACAAAACTGATAACTTAGATATCATTATTCTTGTTTTGAGAATAAGCAAATTAGTAATCAAAGTTTTGAGAAATATAATTGATTATTTATTTCTCACCCAGGATGTCTGTTTTCTCCAAAGTTCAATTCAGAATTCAGAGCTATGATTTCTCATACAAATCATTGAAAGTTTACAAATAACATACAACGGAGACATATATTTTTGAAATAAACAAAAAATAAAGAATTTTGCTATATCATTTCACCCGTTGGTATAGGCTAGTAAAAAAAAGTAATATTTAAACATTAAATTTATAGGTACTTTATAATTTAAATTATTCATTTCATCTAGATCACTTAATTAAAATGATTCCTTAATTAAATTATTGTTTGCTTGTATCGAAATCATGTTGTTTTCGAGAAGCACGCCATTGCAATATGATAATTGCCGATTTTCAAATGAAAATTCCTCCGCTGATGCTAAATTATATCATTCAGTCGGAAAGGGTTAAAAAGAGTTTTCCTTAAATCAATAATGGTTTTAAAAAAATATATACTTTAATCTGTATAATAACAATATAATACAATTTTTTACAAAATATTGGAAAAATGAGTGTTTAAAAAATTAATTACAGTATTATAACAGAGCATATTTATTTTAATTTTAAATTAAAAACCATTATACAGATGTGATTTCTTCCTAATTTATGACTGTAAGCATTTTAATTATAAAGGAAACTTCTTTATTTAAATCCAAACCATAACAAAGCAGAAATCTTTTAGTGACAATTGTTACTTTATACAGAAATAATGATGATAAATGGCATTCTAAAATGCTTTATTGATTTTACAACTGAAATGTATTGACAAGATAAATTATTTAAATTAAAGAGAATGATTTCAAAATATCAAAACTTGGAATCTCTCCAATTACCTGATATTTTCTCAAAAAATTTTCCGAAAATATTATTTTCTTGGAAACCCTAATTTGATATCCTAAGAACCTCCAGAAACAATTTTCAAAACTTCTATTAAAGGTTTTATGCGAAGTTTTTTTCCAAGTAAACGCTGTAATTTAAAGTAAATTTCATTTGCGAAAGACGGAATAAAAATATTTTCTTGACAATCCTACTTGGAAATGGGTTTAAACTCCTACGACTCAAATAAAGGCTAATACGGTTTTTAAAGAATCTATGAGTCCTCATGAAAAGAAATTTTTTGCTCTTGCAATTCAAATGAGTATCGCATTCAATTCTTAAGTTTTGAAATAAGCAGTTACGCTTCCGAGTTGGTATCTAAAAAACGGTAATGAATAAAATGATAGATTTGAAGTATATTATTTATCTCAGATCCAATACTCTCAGGACATTATATTATATTTTCTTTGAATAGCACGATTATTATCTACACATAATTCAAAAAATAAAACTAGGCTTAAAAAATGAGAAAAAAAATCTTGTGTCCTTCGTTTATTATTAATCGAACATAAATATTCAAGCTGTCTACATTTTCTTTTCAATGATTATATTCAAGTACCATTTGGGGAGTGAAGTGATGCTCTTCGTCTTATAAAATCAATTCAAAATTCTTGATTGATAGCATGACTTCTACTTAAGCACAAAAAGAGCCGCTTTAGGGAAATGCGGTATAGTTTAAATAAGGAACCTCTTTTCAGGTCAATTTAATTGAGCCATCTACTGTTTTCGCTATCCTTAGCTGTTGGCCAACCGCGTTAGTAAAACCTTGACCATTTTCCCCATTTTTCTAAAGAAGCAGAAAGGTAATTCCTCTACTGAAGTGTTGCGGCTAGGAATGGTTTTAAAATAGTTGTATGCATTAGAGGCTAAGTGAGGTAATTAAGTGACCCCAAATAATAATGTAATTTTTTTCATAGAAAAGCGAGTTTCAGAATTTATGATAAAACAACGTACGACTCTGTTTTGAAAATACTGAAAACACTGCAATTTTTTTTTAAAAAAAGTTATTCACAGAAACTGGTGCTGATTCTTTTTAGAAGTTCACTTGGCCATTCAAAGGCATTTTTTAGGAGGTGACTACACTTATTTGTGTTTGTATAAAAAACAATACATTAGCAGAAAGTGCATTTGTGATGCCGATACGCAGAAATAATAAATATGATTTTTTTAATTCCATGTATAGACTGTTAAATTTGACTGCATCTTACCCATTGTTGAAGTATATTGATGAAAATAAAGGATATTATACAGTTTCTATTCTTAGTCAATAATTTATGTTAACTTTAATTGCAGAAATAATAGTATGCAAATTTCAGAATATTTTTTATGTATGAGAAGTTGTAAATTTTTTAAAGAATTTTTTTTTCAAAACAATTTATAAAGGAGAAAGATTTTCTATACTTTTCAATAAAGAAATATCTAAAGCATTAAAATGAGACTTATTGAAATCGAAATGACTGTTCTTCACAATAAATAAATACTAAAGATGCTTTTAGGCAGCTGATTGTTTTCTTTTTTTTGGAGTAGTTTCGATTGAAAAAAAAGAGGAGTAAATGAAAAATGGAAATCTGAACCTTACTATTCATAATATTCATCCAAAAATCACAAGAATAATTTTAAGGATGAAACGCTTGTCTTATAATCGTAAAAGGTATTATTATTCGTCTTTTAATAGAAGAAGAAAAAAATACCAAAAAAAATTATGTTGTAAAGAAATTTGGCTAATTCGCTTGTAGCTTCTAAGTAAGGTTATGTACATTCGTTTTAGATTTAATAATTTCAAATTGAAGAATTATTTTAAACTGGAATTCATTTTTCCCTAAGGTTTAAATTTAATTGGTGTTTATTTAAAAATGGCTATTCACATAAATATATAAAGACAAAGTTGTTGAGGTTTAGAATGAGGATTGATTAGCTGGAATGAAAATTGATTCTAGCTTAAAGTTTTTCTTTAATCTTTCTTTTTATAGTTTTGTTGGAACTTGTCGAAATCAAATGCTACAAACCAGTTTTAGTGCCTCGAAAATTACTGAAATTACTTATAAATTATGATCTCCATTTTATGAGTGGTGTCTTTAATTTTTTAATAAATAGACTCTTTAAAAAAGTTTGCTGATAGATGAATTCTACTGTCTCAAAGAAATATATTCACTATGAATGAAGCAAAATATTGAAATCTATAGAAAGTATTGAAAAATATTTAGAGGACAAAGAGTTGGGATATATTTTTAAGCAGATTCACCGAAAACTAATCATTTATTGACTTTGAAAATATATATTGCTACTTTCTACTTGCCTACTTCTGAAATAACCTGAAATGTTTCAAAGAATGCATGGGAGAAGGAGAGCTGTGTACACTTCATTGTGACAGCATTGTTTTTTTTATATTCCGATTTTTATCGAATGAAAATTTTTATTTAATCAATTTGGAAACGACAATATATTAGGAAAGGCTTTCAAATAGAATTTTAGAATCGTGAGCCCTATAAAAATTCCAAACTTGAAGACATTTTATCAATGTAATAAACTGTTTCATTCCTTATATGTTATTTTTTCCAAGCACAAGATCCAAGAAAATCACATTAATGACAGATTGTAGAGAACTAACATTAGAAAAAGAGTCAACAATTAATTGGTTTAGGCTGACAGCTCTCTTGTAACAATTTTCCTCTTATATGACGAAAGAAAGAGGAAAAACTTTTACATAAGCAAGATACTTTAAGATGAAATTAAGGAGATTTCGAGAAGTTATTTGGGCCACTTAAGAATGGTACAAAGCAGTTTTTTGAAATACAGTACGAAATATATTATGAATACGATATGTAATTGTTTACAAGTTGCTCTTTTGGGAATCTTTTTTTTTAAATTTTATATATCATTAGTACTATACATGGGTTTTAGGATATTAAAGCATGTCTACTTCATTAGATATGTTTAATGACATTTAAATATGTATTATAACTGTCTATGTAATATTTCATTTAGGCATTAAACTCTTTAAATACAATATAATGTTTTAACCAGTTTTATATAACCAGCCTGCACTAATTTCAATATTTTTTTTTAAAATCAAACAATTAATCTATTATTTTTTGTGTAAATATTCTTTTAAAAATAACAGTATATTGAAAACTTCAGAAATCCTACTAATGGAAAACCGTAGTAACTATGCTTATCATATCTGTGTTTTTAATGATCTGCAAATCATTATATCCCCTCTTTAAAATTTATTATATTTTTATCCTTCAGAAATATTTATATACCTTTGCTTAAAATGGGAAGATAACGATGTACGTATCATAAAAATATCACTGAAGTGTTACTATATTAACTTATTTTAGCATTTTAGTGTCGTTATTACTGAAATATATTTTTACATTTAATAGACATTTTTTAAATCTATTCAATCTTTTAAATTCTTTTACTTTTTAGTAAAATTCAACATTTAATGAGATTTAATTACTCTCATTGCTGTCAAGGGATTAAAAGCGAAAGGCTTTTGTGCATTTTAAATCAGCGATAATTATTTATGCAAATCAAGGAAAGTATAAAAAAAGCGCTTCGTATATATCTTATTCAGAGTTTTTAATTAAAACGCCACTTCCGTGTTTAAATGAATGTAGATAATTCTCAGGCGAAATTGTTAATCATCACCTTATCCAATATTTTTAAAAAAGTCACAGCGTGCTACAGGAATACTGAAGGGAATATTGTTACATTGATTTATTTATAATTTATCATTTGCCTATAATCGACAAATAAAATAATAATCTCTATTAAAAGTATACCCTTAATGAAATTTGTTAATAATTAAGCTTACATCATTAATATAGTATCTGCATTACCCGATACGAGCAATTTAAAATCAACCCTTCGATAATACTACCTAATGATTATGCTCCTGAGGGACTATTATATGAAAAAACGTAAAATTAACTATACAAACTAAGCGTCTTCATTATATATAATCTAACTAAAACTATAAAAGTTTAGTTTGTTAAAGTTTAAACAATTAAATAGAATTTATTCTGTAACCCAATTAAAAGATGATTTTATTTGAGTCTTTAAAGGAAACGTTAAAAGTGAATTAATGAAAATACCTCAAGCTAGGTAGATTTAATATAAAATTTATTGTTTAGATGTAAATTCTGGTATTTTAATTAAAATCACATTACAAATATTGAAGAAATGATTGAATTGAAACACTCTATGAATATTTTGTTAATATTAATTCCTTATAACTCGTATTCGATTCATATAATAAAAGCAAAATTTCGTTCAATTCTATATAATAGAAGTTGATTTCGCATTTTCTGAAATAAATAAGAGCTGTGAAAGGGTTAAAATTAAATTATCTGCAATGAAAACTGTGAAATTAAAAGTCGTTTAAAAGCTTTTTTAAACTAGTGAATTAGTAATTTTTAATACCTTTACGGAATTTACTTTTGAATTTTATGAATCAATCCGTGTTTCTTTGTATATAAAGTGAAAGTAATTCAGTTACAAATGACGTATATGAGGAACCAAATTTGGTTACTTGAGTAGAGGAAAGTATATTATATATAAGTATTTATTACTTCTGATTGAAATAAGTTCTTATTTAATTTTTACGCATGTTTCTATTGATTAATATACTGTTCAATAATGAATCAATGAATGCTAATGACAAAATTCTTTTAACATTTCATTTTAATTTTGAACAAATAAATGAGTTTAAATTTATGATATAGAAATTATAATTACTTAATCATGAATAAAAAAATCTCTTTTAAAACATTATATCATACTTTGTATTTCCACATTTCTAATGACAGCCGTAAAAAATGTTTGTTGAAAAATTTGCATTCTGTTGCAAAGAAAATACATGATTAATTTTGTGTTAAAAGATAGAAATAAAATTCCATCATTATTGAAACTTTTTAGATATGAATTTTCTGGTTATGTCGAATATTGGTATTATAAATATAGGACTGGGTGGGACAAAATGCATATTCAATCCCATTTGAATCAGTGTCAATGGTACTGATTAAGAAAAGAACTACTGTTAAAAGAGCAACAATTAATTTACCTAAAGTAAACAAAATTAACATGACATTAATATTTAAAACAGGAAAGATTAATTATATTAAAGTTAAGTTAAAATATTTAGATGGTACCAAAGGGCGAAGCCTAACAATACAAAACCTTCAAAAATTGACCTTGTTCAACACCTTTAGGAGGTGTTCAACAAGATGTTTGCACATAGCAAAACTAAATGGCGCGGTAGTGTTTAATTATGAAACACTCATCGCTAATGGGACGAAGAACCTCCTCTCTGGAAAGAAAGAAGGAGAGAGAGACACCAAATGCCAACTGCTCGCTTTTAACTAAAACTTATGATCATATGACTTAACACTTTGGATTAGTAGAGCCCAAGGTGCCATCTATTACAATACAATAAAACTAAATTAAAATCTGGGTGCGTACGATATAACAGGGGAATGATAATAGTCGCTAGTAAAATCTCTACATAAATATGTTTGATTGACTATCGACACATTCAAAAAAATTTAAAGTGGAAATACGATTTAAATGGAAAATGTCAGTTATCTACTTAGATTTAAATGGAAAACTTCAGTTATCTTCCTATATTTTAAAGGAAAAGCCAGTTATCTACATATTCAGTATTTTTGTAGCGATCATAAAATTATTACCTACACTGAATGCAGAGAGTTTCATGCAATTGCTGTCAACAATTAATCTCATTTTGTTTATTTAATATCTCATTATTTAATATATGGATTTATTGCGTATTTTTAAAGAAATTAGCTTTTATAATTTTTATGGAAAACCATTTTTTGTAATTTTATATTTCTCTTAAAATTTCAGGATTGCCAACAGCAGCAAATTGCACGATCTTGATATGTTGGATGAAGTACTGAAGCATTACGATAGAAGGGCTTTACCAACCGGAACAGAAGGTAAAATTCATTAGTAGTGCTAGTAAAACACCTAATGAGTAAGGAAATTAAGCTTCAAAACTTCTAAATACATTAACATTAATATAATTAATAATTATCTAGTTATCTGATCATGGGTTATTTATTCATAGTGATTTTTTTCATTAAAATAGTTGCATGAATTATTTACGGATAATTTAAGGAGATCAGACAAATGTTTTTTTTAATTAATGAGCTATATAAATTAATGAGTACTTCTCAAATGAGTTTCTTTGCAATAATTCATTTACGTTTTAAAGGTTTTTATCCCGATATTGAACGATTTTGCATTTTTTTAATGATGTTATAGAAGTCATTCATAACATAAACTGTTGCAATGATCGAGATTTTCAATATTAATTAATTATTTGTCATATTATTAATTCAACTCCTCTTGTTTATTTGAATTACAAAGGGATTTACAAATTTTTATTAATATTTAGTCCATTTTTTATACAAGACATTCAGTGAAAATGAAAGTCATAATCTCTATTTTTAAAAATATAAAATGAGTTTTCTCTTAATATACTACTTTAAATTCAAATAACTTTCCAGAACATAGATAAAATTCGCTGAAAAAGCCTGATCTATTTATGAGGACATTAAAAGGAAAATATGCAATGTTATTCACATGCTTTTTCAATCAGCCTTCTAAAGAGACATATCTCACCAAAAAAGAAATTTAAAAAGAGTCTAAAAGGTTATTGTTAATTAATGATAATTATTAAGTGAAAATGTAAAATTATTTCTATATTAGAAGTCTTAATCTTTATAAAATAGATCTAAGTTGCTAAAGCAATTTAAAAGATTTGATATTAAAATTTGTAACTTTTGGTTAGATTCAGCTTGGTTTTAACAGAAGAATTTTTGAGTAGGCATTGGTAATGTGTTACCTTTGAAAGATTTCATAGAAAAACTTAAAAGTCGTCGTTTTAGTATAGTGATGAAGATCTTCATGGAAATGTTTTTAAGCATAGGTTATTCAAAACAAATACTTTAACTTGTAAAGACTTTCTCTTTATTACAGTGAATTGACATAAATTTATTTATAAAAAAGAATTTTAAAAAGGTATTTCATGAATATCTTAATCAATTGAATACTTCTCTGCACCATATATAATTCACGTTCAAATAAGCAGGAAATTAATGTATCTATATCTAACACAATTCATATGGAATAAAGAGCGTCATTTGAAGTTTTTTCGCATAATTATTTTTGAAAGTAAATCCATTAAAAATTTCCCACTGCTCTTCAAATGTTTTATAACTTTTTTAAAAAATATTTATTTTCAGGATATTTTTCTCATTTTAATTCCGTTGAAATTTAACAGTTTAATAAATTAAGAATCAGTATGAGAATAAAAGCATTTTATATTATTTTCCGAACTGATATTGTGGCGCCACATTTTAATAAAACTGCCTGAATAAAATGTGAAGATTTAAAAGAATATTGCTGCAACCTTGATAGCCTTCCACATGTTTTAGTTTTTTTTTCGAAAATTATATCTTTTACTGTCTAAGAAATATTTTTTAAAAATATCGCAAGATTCTCTCTTCTTAAAACTAAAAAAAAATGTCCGCTTGAATTGGGCTGACATACAATAAATGATAAATTACTGTTCAAAGGTTCAGTAAAATTTGCTGTTTTCCGCTTATTATGAAATAATAATAGATTTTTCAAAATATTTGTTTCAATTTTATAGAACTATACTTATTTCTTAAAACTATACTTAAAGCATAGAGGTGTGTATCAAACTCATGAAAATGTCATTAAATATAATATTTCTTGTAATATTTGAAATTATTCAGAACTATTCTTAATATATTTTTAAAAATACATTCTAAATTTAAATGTTTTATTATTTTTTATTTTAAAAAATTATCGTTCAGAAACAAAAATGGAAATCCAGCTTATATTTATTTAAAGGAAAAATTTGACTAGAAATGTTATAATAAGTATTGCGATTAGTAGCAATTTGCAATGTGTTGAAATGATAAGTAAGAGGAATTTATCGGTTATACTTATTGTAAAATTTTGAATAATAAAGTAATAAACAAAAAATACTACAACTTTAAAGGATTATGTCAAAATTATGAGCTTCACTCGATATCGTTTTAAAAGAGGAGGAAAAAATAATCATTCAATCCAACGAAAAAATAATTAATAAAATGTAAAATTAGAAGATATGAAATCTGATTTGAAAACCTTCAAACAGTTTTCTTCTTCTTTAGATTGGTCTCCTTTGTGAGTCACTGAATTATATTCCAAAAGTTTAAGATAAATTAATTTGTAAAAATTACGAAAATAGATTTTATAAGAAATGGCTGCTCTGAGTACAAGTTCATGGGAAAAAATTTCAGTAAACTTTTTGATTTCAGCAATAAATTAAAAATTGTGCTATATTTACTGCTTGAATTCAATTTATAAAAATCATGCCAATGCAAATGGCCAATATCAACAAAAATAGGTTTTGTTGAAAAAACATTTCATAAAAAGCATAAAAATTTGTTTTCTTTGTTTTATCAATTCAATTTCGCTTATTTGCTTAATTATGAAAATGGAAGATTACGGCAATATAGATATCTACGAAGATGAAAGAAATTAAAAAATATATTTAGTATTATAGTAATTAATAACGAACTAGAAGAAGGAAATAATATTTCTGCATAGAATAATATTAGAAAAACATAATTCAATCATTCTTAAGTGTTTAATCAGGAAAGTACCTTTCTAGTGATGAAGAGTAATGAAAAGAAACAGTAAAGTCTTTTTGGAAAAGTGCTATGAATATTGATCAAAGCAACATTTTCTAAGATTTGGAAATAAACGCCCTTATTGATATATTTTAACGTATTTTTATAACTATTTCATATTGTGATGATACCATTCAAATGTAACTAACTTTTATAAAGCGAAAAATCATCCAGAAAAGTTTAGCCAAGTCTGATCATATTTCTAAAGGAACATTTAAATGATTAATTCCGAGATAATGAACTTACCGCATCATTTTAATAATTCCATTTTTGAGAAATGAATTCTTTATTTCTGTTATAAGCTTTTATTAATTAGTCTCTAGAGAACTCTTGATGAATCAACTTGAGAAATTATTTTTGAAAGTCCTGACTATGATACTATTTTGAGCACAAAATATTCGTTTTCAGAATGGAAAATTAGCAAAGATTATAATATTCTAATCGATTAATAAATTTATTCTAAATGTTTAAAAGTGTGTGCTAATACTGTACTGTGTGTGCTAGTTCTGTACTGTAAGTGTGTAAGGAAACAATTCATGTAGTAAAATAAATTTTTTGTAATGTTATTTGTATTTTAAAGGATTACTCAAACTTTAAAACTTTATTTAAATATGTTCACTATTCAATTTATTCACGAACATGAAGTCAGGCTAATGTTGAAGAATAAATTTTAGTTCATTCCTCAGCATATTGAGGAATAAAATATTAGTGAAAAGAGAACTAATTTTATTATTGTTGTCATAAATTTAAATAAATTATTTTTCTATGTTTCAATAATATTAAAGATATGAATTTAAACGAATTAAATATAGTATTTAATATAGTAATTAATGGAATATAAAATTGTATAACAGATTAGTATTTAAATAAACGAAATTCAATTTTCTTGAAATAATGAATTTTGTGTAATAAACATATGCTTGTACTTACGAAATAACTATCTGCTTGAATGCATTACGAATTATCGTAATATTACACACAAATATATTGTCGCAAAAATATATGGTCTTCTAATCTACAAACATAGGAAATAAGAAAATAGTAATTTTACCATTCTTTAAATTAACGGAAATAAAATATTCCATTCTAGTGGGGCTTTCTACTTAAGGTTGTAATAAAACTAAAAGAAAAAAATATATATTTTGCATTTTTATTTTCAAGATGGTAAATCAATTTTAGTAAAAGTATTAAAAATGCATCTTTAATGACAATTACTATTTTTCTAAAACTATTTAATTTGGACATTGTTTTTGCACCTTTTATCTATTCATATAACATTCTACAAAAGAATAATATAAGAATGAATTCTAAAAAGGGCTTTTTATCTTATTTTCTTTTTGAAATTGATAAAGTAAAAATTTAATATTTTCAACTGAAAACAACGTACATTGTTGGGTTAATTAACTTTAATTCAAAGAAGATCTTTTCTTCTTTAAAAATGGATATTTTGTCAATATTTTCCTGTATATCTTTTCAATGGAAGGTAATTAATCATCGTAACCCATAAGTATATGAATAACAATACTAGAAGCTGTGTTGGAAGTTTGAAGACTTAATCTTAGCTCTTAGTTGATTTGATGAGTACAATAAGTAAGGAGTCTTAATTTACACTAAAATGAACTGGAAAGACTTTCATTACTTAAGGATGTGAATAAATTTTCTCTGGAAGTGTTCACTTGAAATATCCTTTTAGAGAGGCTTAGAATGTTGCAGCTAGAATTCAAAAGACATTTCCGCTATCATGTAAATTAGTTGAAATTTTCTCAAGTACTTCATTTCCATATACTTCTTTTCTAGATAGAAATGTTTTAGTGTGATTAGAATGCGTTTGACCATTACAAAATTGAATATGACTAATACTTGTTTACTTGTTATTTTTCAATTCGTTTTGAAGATTGCATTAATAAATATTTCGTGATGAGAGTAGTATTCAAACTGCACGCATGAAATA
>JAOUZG010008446.1:3078139-3111477 GCA_026289955.1 Argiope argentata
ATATAATATAATTTTTATGATTTATATATAGGTTAGTTTAAAAGAAAATTAACTACAGCAGAACTATCTAAATACACAGAACCCCAATTGATAATTTGGTATTATGACAGGATTATGACTATTATCTGTTGGATTGATACAGTATTCTTGTTTTTTTCTTTGTTTAGAAGAATTTAATGATGAATTTCAGTGCAGACTAATTTGATAATCCATGGTGAATTATCGCTTAAAGGTTTTGTTAATAAGTGTTTTACGTAACTATTGGAAATAAATATTTTTTTAAAGATTCAAATTATTCTTTTATCTATAATTAAAGCTGAGAAGTTTGTTGGATTTGTAACAGTTATTTTTTCTGAGAGATTTTCTTTTAAAATTAAGCTTTTATATTAGAATCTTAGGTTAAATTTGGCTTGTAGAATAATTTCAATACAAAAATTTATAATTTGATGATGATTGCATAAATGACAGTTATATTTTTTGTATATATTTTTCCTTGTATAAATGACAATTGTATTTATTTTGTCTACTGAATTTATTGATTCTATGACTTTTGGAGGACTTTTATAGAATATAATAGGACTTTTTCTATTACAGTAATAAGATAACATAGTCACAAATCCGAAGTGCATCAAGATGGATGTCTTTCTAATATAGATTGTATACGTTGCTTTATGACAAATAAAGCAATTCATTTTTTCCTTTAATTCTGAAATTTATAGTTAGATTATGAAATTTAAGATTTTTTCATTGTATCACTGACAATCATATTTATTTTAATCATTAATTTGTTGATTCAATAGCTTTTGGAGAACTTGTATAAAATATAATAGGAATTTTTTTCTGCTTTAATAAAAATTTAGCATAGTCATAAATTGGAAGTGCATTCAAATAGATTTCACTTTTATTTATATATTATTTTAACATTAAAACTTTTACTTTCAGCAAAATTAAAGGCTTATTCTAAAATATATTTCTATGAAAGCGAAAATAAAAGTATACCTAGTTAATAAAATAAATATTTTATTTTAAATAAAAATCGATTTCCCTTTTCATGTACTTGATTTTAAAAATAGTTGTCTGGATTTGGCTATACATTCAAGAGAGATTTTTTAAACGAATTTGATTCGCCAATAGTATTTTTGATTTTTCAAACTGAGTGTTGCGCATATATTTTTCTCTTCCAGTGTTACAGAGGCAATTGGATTCCCTAATATTTTTCAATATTTTTAAAATTTCGATTGACTTTCATGCTGCAGAGTCAAATATTGTTTTGCACCAAGAAATATTATCTAAAGCAGATAAAAAATTTGCAGAAAGGAGCTGATTTCGGCAACAAGGTGATCTCAAAAGTTTTGGAGCTTGCATTTTCATTGAATTTGAGTTCACTGTCCCCCCCCCATTAAAAATTTATATTAAGATGAATTATATTAAAAATATATAATTCATCTCAAAATATAAAATTCTGAAATGTGAATGTATCAAAATATAGATTATTGATAAAACTTCGGAAATATGCTGTACTTCCTTGAAAAAGTTTTTTGGAATCAATCTAAAGTCATTTTATGAATGTTAAAATATGGATTTGAAATTCAAATCATATATATTTCGTCTGTAAGAGTTATACATAAACAAACATAGACAAAGTATTTGTGCAGAAACAATTTCTATATAACTTCGAGCACATCTGAATGAATTTTATCAAATTTTTATTTGTATTTTTGCACGAAAAAGTTTATATATCCAGTTTCTCAGTTAATGCAAAAAAGGGGGATAAAATAAAATTTATTTGAACAAACGATTTAACAAAAGTTTAATATTAAAAAAATAATACTAATAAACTCCTTTTTAATAACCTATTTTGACTTGATGTCTTTAGTTTCATTATTACTTTATGGCACAGTATAAACTATGTTGCTATTCTTTTCTAAATTAGTATTTTAAGATTTAGGGAGGGGAGTTTTCTTTTGAATGATTAATATTTTATTAAATTTATATTTTTGAATACTTCTGCAACGACTTCTCTGTGTATTTGATCAGGTATTTTTCAATGACTTAGAATGCTGTACATAAATATTATTAAGGAATTAAACACGAATAGTTTCAATATAGAGCCTGGAAGTGCCCCTTTGGTTTAAAAAACTCTTCAGCCTTAAATGTTTGTATTTTGTTATTAGCTTATTCGGATTCTATCATTCTGTTTCTCAACTCAAAATACTCCTTGTCCAGTCAAGTGACAACCCAAAATATTATCTCACTTGTTTTCTTAGAAAATCATAAATTTCAGTTTTTTGAAATTCTTAATTAATTATTAATATAACTCTAAAAGTAATAATTATGGAGATTGACATTAAGATATAAAAGTTCGTTCGTCTCAAAATTTCCGAATTTTGTTATATGAGAATAGCTTTGCTAGCAAAATTCTCAGATGAACGTGTTTCTGCAAAAGTATTTTTTTTATTTATTGTACTATATGTATTAATCAGTTTTCATTATGGAGTAGGCATATAATGCGAAATGATTTATCAATGTTAAATTTAAAAAAAGAACTACACCTTTTAGTTTTTTTGCTGCATTTATTTTTTTTAACCACAGAAATGATCATTACAAAAAAATAAGAGATTTTACAAACAAATAATTTTAAAAACAATTGCTCTTCTTTCGATTATTTGAAAATTATCAATAAATCGCAAATAATAACTCGAACTTTTCCTGTTTTGATCTTAAATTAAAATTTTCATCAAACTATTTTTCAATTACTATAATCATTTTAGAACAAAAAACAAACAAACCAGAGTTTATTATATGGCATTTAAGATATTGAATTGATTCTGGTTCATACGAAGCATGTTACTGCTTAAGATTCAAAAAATTCCCAATAAATTATTTATGATTATTGTTAGAAGAAAAAGGAGACGACTTTGACCTAAGATAACAGATATAACTAAAAAGAACGAACCGACGTCCTGACATAGGGATAGAACTTTTTCCCGAGAGCTGGGCTTCCTGGGTTCGAGTCCCGATTCGAGCATGGTTTTTCTTTTGTGGTCTATCTGTATGGTGTATGAATGTTCCCTTCTGTAAAAAGGGGCTGTGCAGGCGACTGTGACTAATGAGGGACTTTGGCAATAGCTAAGTTGTACTCTTCGCCCTAATTGGCGTTACTTTGAAACAAAAAACTCTCTTTTCGGCTTAATACTAGCTGATGCCTCGACGATGCTTGTCCATGACAAGTGCCACTATTAACAACAACAACAAAAATATCAGGATCTTCATTAGACTCAAGTGTAAATCAAATATATCCACTTATCCCAAATCAAAGATTCTACCACCAAAAACAATCAGGTGGTAGAGCCACTGGTATTACCAGCGGTATTTTTTCAAATAAAAGATAAACTTATACCTAAATTATCATGCTAAGTATGCGTCTTCTTCCATTTTTACAACATAATTATGTTACAAAATTTTCTTTTTCTTTTAGGTATACCAACTGTTGTGTCTTGTGGAATATTCATTCGAAGTTTTGGATCGATTAATCCTTCGACCATGGTAATATCAAATTACTTCTACAGATTCAAAATGTATCTTTGACTGTAATTTCATCAATTATTAATTTTAGTTTATTAAATTACTTTCTTTAACTCGATTCACATAATTTTAAATGCATGAAATGAGTTTAAATACATGAAAGCAGACTCACGAGTGTTAATCTCTGTATAATTAAGTGACAGATCTTAACTAGTGTTACGCTCTGTTAAGTTCTGTATAACTTATGAAATAAAGCGATAAAAAGAATAAATGTAAAATAGTTAAGTCGCGATAAAATAAAGGTAACTTAAGGTAACTTTCATATTTATTAATTTTTGAAAATGAAAATAATACTTATTCTTCATTTTAAGCAATTTGATTCCATTCCTTTTCTGTTCATAAATACGCTGTTTTCACTCAAAAGATAAAAAAGGTGTATTTATTTTTCTAAAAGAATAAATTTGATTGAATCTTTAATGAAAGTAATAAAAAAGTTTTGAAAATTATAAACTACCAAGGTTTAAAGTCAAAAATTTAAAATAGTACTGATTTTACCCAAGAAAAACTTTTCGGAAAAGGAAATTTTTAGACACAAATGCATAGAAAATTTCTGTAATTTTCTTTAGATTATCGTTCTCTGAGCCTAACTTCAAAACGTTAGATAAAGGAATGACCCTTAATGAAAAATAGGGATGTAGGAGGTTAAACATTTAAGTAAACAAAGACAAATTCCTTTTTAAAAAGTTAACCTAGCTACTTCGGTTTATTAAAAGTTTAAATATTCATGTTCATCATTGTGAGAAATGCTTAATCAATGAAATGAGATACTGGATCCTCAACAAGATATTTTAGAGAGCCGTTTTAAAATAAATGAATTTTAACATATTTCGGCCACCTAAATATTTTGATAGTTGATAGTTTTTCCCTATTTTCAAAATGTTTGCTTTGTATTTGTCACATTTCTAATAACAATTTTTGTGTGTAATGTTTTTTACTTATTTCAACACAGAGCATATCAATTAGGAACAAAAGCCTATTTGCTACTTTGCTTAAAAGATCGTTGGTTGTGATAATATATTGTTTTCCAATATACATTTCTCTCGGAAAATGTCTTAGTCTCTAAAGGAAAATTTTGATTGCGTTATGACTTTAGTTTCATCACTTTATAGTAAGTATTTATCAATGGTATGTGATCAAAGTACGTTTCAGCGTCAGTTAATAAAATGATTAACTATATAAAAAATTAGAGGATATATTGAACTTCAATTTAATTCCTAGTAAAACAAAATCATTCACTTTACCATAAACGGAACTTTATTAATATAAATATTTATGGTTTATTAATAACAATTTAATAAAGAAAGGGAATTAATTTAATAGTTAATAGTAAGGCAGAGTATTAGTGAATCAATGCATTTAATATTCTTCTTGTTCTTCAAATGAAAGAGAAGCGCTTTTTTTATTTTTTTAAAAATATAGAGTTTAATGACCTCAATGAAGAAAAAAAATCCTTCCAAAAGCTTTAAAAAAGTTTGGAATTGCATCTAGTAGCTTCAGAAATTCATTCAGATTTACTAAAACCTTTTTATATTTTAAGCACAGAAATAACGTATCTGCTACATCAATACTAAATCTAAAAATGATACTTCAAATATACATGCGATATTTCAATCCTTTATATTTTATTTATGAAAGAAAAAATGAAATTTTCGAACCCTCCATTTTTGTTTCAAAATAGGAACATAAGTACATTTTAAATTCTATAAGAATTGTTTCTAAATATTTTTGTCTTTTAGTGATACTTTTAGAACTTTCGGATATTTTACAAATGCAGCTGTTAGATCTTACGACGAAAATCTTTACAAATTGCATTTATACCTCAAGCGCCTATGCGTATCAAAAGTAATGCCAAGTTTTCGTCCAAAATTGTAATAGGTTTTCCTTCAAAGTATAGTTTCGCCCTGCATTATGCATCTAAAAATGGGCAACTTAATGAGATGTCTGAAGATGACGATCGATTATATTCCAGGCAAATTTACATTAAACTTAATTTACATCTAATCAGAAACATTTCGATTGATGAAACTTTTCTCTTATCTATTTCACTTATTATCATAATGCAACTAATGCCAAAAAGGCATACATTTGCACATTATTGTTCCTTATGGTCTTGCTTTCTTAACACGCCTTTAAATCATCTGCTTTAAAAGCAGCATTCGGTTTTCAAAAGTACTGATAGACAGGATATATTTTCGAAATCTTCATAATTTGCTGAATTTGATCGTCTTAAAAATGTTGCTTAGAAGATAATTTAACTTAAATTGATCGTAAAAGCAAAGAAAGAAAAATGTCTTTCTCAATGCAACTGATTGATGACATTTCTATGCACAAGACGCATTTCGAATTTTGTAACAACGGTGAAAAGTTACTTCGAAAAGACAATCTATTTGGCTTATAAACTTTGAACATAATGATAAGTGTTTAGAAATATGTACAAGCCAAGCCGTTGTAACTTTTAAGTTGCGACATGTATAGACATAAAAAGTAATTAGTCATTTGATGTGACGATTGGCATAATCTCCTAAAGGTATTTCTATAAATTTGTATGATGTTCTTGAAAAATCTACAAGATTCGAAAATACAAGATACAGATACTAAGTTCCTGGGAATCATCACTCTAATTTGAAAAGTTACTGTGAAGTACAAGAGAAACTTACTTACGGTTAATGTTCCAGAAAGAAATTGGAACGAAAGGAAATTGTACTTTTATCGAGGAGAGTACTTGAGTGATATGGTGAATGTAAAATTTTTTCATTGATTTCTTTCAAATTCTTCCTTTCTTTTTTTTTCCTGTGGGAAGGGGAAAATAAATTACCATTTTCATTTTTTAAAATAAGTATTCAAAATTTAGGAATTTTAAGTGGTTAGGACAATCAAGTACAAATAGATTCTGATATAAAGAGAAAAATAAAGGAAGTAATCACACGATAGTTACCACATATCTGTTGAAGCACCATACGATTCTGAATAATTATAATAGCAATAGCACGAGTGTGGGAACTAAGGTTAATGACTGTCATTGGCTAATATACAACTCCTTCCGTAGGAGATACGTTCCGTCTTGTATATTAAGGTAACTCAACCACACAGAAAAAGTGAAAAAACAAACTTCTGGAAAACTTTTCCTCCCCCTACCTAAATTGCTACCAGGGAAGATAAATTGGGGAATAAGAAACACAAAAATAGGTCAATATCATGAAATAAATTGCCAATTGGATAAGATAAACGATATTCGACAGAGTTGTACCTGGATTTCTCATGTAAAACTCTGAATCCTTTAGGGGATATGCATTGACTTACGAAAGCTGAGATGGTGGGTAATCTGAGATTATCAATAAATTATCTCTTCTATTGGAAATGGCATCGGAATGCTATGTGTTTTTGAAAAGTTAATTAATTTATGTGCCTAAACCTATATAACTTTCAGAATTATAAATGTGAAGAAACTTAAACAGTTGTCGAGAAAATGAATGTAGGTACCATTTGTATGAGTCCAAAGTATTGTCAAATTATAGATTTCCGTACATTATTGCCTTATCATTACTGAATTTTCCTGTAAATTCTATATTTTGGGGGGGGGGTGCTTCCTGTCATACATATATGTGTGATTTTGGCTGTCCTTAACTTGCCTAGGAGTTATTGCTGCATTAATGTGTAATACTTCGTATATGAATAAGGAAATGAAAATTTAATATAAAAAGTTTAAATCTCATTTTTTAATTCATTTTATCAAAATGTTGTTTATTAATTAAGTTGTAATTTACGTAAGTTGCTATTTTATTTGAAAGCAATAGCTAGGAAGGCTATTTCAAAAAGGCGTTAAAATTCGTAGTTTGTTTCAAACTTATTTCGTTTTGATATTCTGAGTTGTCAAATAAAAATTTTGCAAACAGAAAGTTGACTAACTTTCTTGGACAGTTTTAAGAACGTGTTTGCCAGCTTATCTTTAGTTTTCTTCGAAGAGTTCGGAAAACTTCTTGGGACTTTTTACGGATGAGTTATTGCATCTTAAACCAAAAGCACAGTTATCATCGTCCAATATATCATATATGCTTTTATTTTTCATGAAGGCACTGCAAAAATATTTATTTTTCTATTTAAATACGATTGACTCCATATGACTTATGTTACTCTGATTGTAGCGTCGATTTAGCGAAAAATCATTATAGCAGAAAATGTTTATAATATTTAAAAAAAACGCCCTGCCTTTCAACTTATTTTTTTAAAAAAAACTTTTTATTTACAGTTAGTCAAGGAAGTGATGTTTTGTTCAGTTAAATTAATCATTTTACTTTTATTTTAAAGAAAAAAATAATGCATCATTTGAAAAAATCTTTATCATGCATGTTTTTCATGTCTTGCAATTTATTTTTTTCCCTCAATTTCTTTTCAATGTCAATTTTAGTTCATCAACCTTTTTTTCACTGCACTGAAAATAAAATTTTTTGAATGATCATTATAAAAAAAGCGACAATTATGCTCAAAAACTGGCTTCATAATTCTAATTAATTTCGCATGCTTGTTTTTTTCAAGAATGGCAGTTATTGCTTATTTGTAAGACGGAATTATTTAAAAATGCAATCAACTCGCATTTGATTAATTTCTAATTGTTTTTTTACTTCAATCGCACGTATTGAATTCTTTATAAGAAAGAAGAAAGGAACGGGATTTATGCTAAGATTGAATTGAAATTAGAAAAAAGAATGAATGCGATATTATTGAGAATCTGAAACCTTCTGATTTATTAAAAGAAATGGATTGAAAATTAATGCATTTTTTCATTCGAAATGCAATTTAATGAATTGGAAGGTGGAATAAAGCGAAGAAAAAACATTTCTTTTTAAAACAAAATTCCTTTTTTATCCAATCATTTTTTTTATCTTTATGTCAAAAATATTTACTATTCAAAATCTTTAGCTATTTAATGTATTCTTGAACTAATGAGTAATAAATCTATCATGTTGTATATTTTACACTTTTAGGATTATGAAGTGGATTTATATCTTCGCCAAACTTGGTACGATCATCGTTTGAGGCAACCACATTTAGTCAAGCCTCTCGATTTGAATGATCCAAAACTTGTGCAGAAAATATGGAAACCTGAAGTATTTTTTGCGAATGCCAAACATGCAGAATTTCAGTACGTCACTGTACCTAATGTCTTAGTTAGAATCGATCCTTCTGGAAAGATTCTGTACATGTTAAGGTAAGTATACTGACAGAAATAAAAGAACATTTTCTTTGTCATTTATTAATAATTATTTAATTTGAAATCAGCTCAGACTCAGTAATCAGAGTATAACAAGAAAGCATTTTTACAAAGTTGGTCATGTATTATGTGACTTTTTTTTGTTGTTAGGCTAATATTTTTTAGCTTACATAGAATTAATATTAGCAGTAAAGTATAAAATAACATATTCCGCATCATTGTTCATAAAAAATTCATAACTTTGGTAAATTTCACCATATTGTAGTTTCGTGTATGAAATTATCGATGAGAAATAAAATGTTATTTCTGGGACAATAAATAAGTGCAAAGTGCCATTGGAAAGAAAAAAAAATCTTGCCAGTTACATTGATGATGACCGTAATTAATAAAGATGTTAGTCTTGGAATATACTAACAAATTCATACTCGCTTTGAATGCCTTCTAACAGACTGATAGATACATGATCCAGAAACATGCTTTTCGGGCTTACTTTAACTCTCCAAATCAGAATAAGATATTTTTAATTCATCCAGCAAAAATGAAACAAAAAATTAAGTGAATTCGAGAACTCCAGTAAAGTGTTTTGAAATTGTATTAACGACAAAATGGAAGGTTTTTTCTTAAGTTGTTATATTTAATGGACATTTTCTGCGTTGCTTGTACTTGCTTGTTTTTTACTTTTTGCATATTATTACTCAAAACAAATTAACTTATAAATTTTTAATAATTCTTTAAATGAATATTGTCTGCCATCTTGCTTTAAAATAATTTTCTTCAATGTTACATTCTAAAATTATGCAACTGTATAGTATAATACTGGCTCGTCAGGCCGTGAAGAAAATACCTCCCCAGCCTCCATGCTAAGTTAGGCAGTACCTTCTAGGCGTCGATTCTACTTATACTGGGAAGACTTTGTCCCTTCTTAGAGGTAGTCTACTTGATGGTCTACTTTAAAACTCCGCCTCTTTGGAGTTTTCTGCAAAGTCTTCTCCTGTTCATTGGCAACTAATCCTTATTAATGGCCTTATTTTATCATCAAGTAAATTGAGTTATTGATTCGAGAAAAAGGATACCACGTAATGTAGTAGACTGACCTATGGTAGGATACATTATCTTGAGTATTTGGAAAAAAAAGGAAATTATTCACAGAAAATACTACTTACAAAATTTTATTATTAACTCATACCATAGTTCTGCAGACTGTGCCTTGCCTTTAGCTAAATATGAAAAGTCAATAGTCTACAGAAAATTATTAATTCTAAAATTAAAAGGTGAAATTATTTGTAAGTTTTGAATAAAATTAGAATGATAATAAATCACTAAAATGTAAATAATTAAATAAATTATATACATCTTATCTTGAAATAAATTTTATTTGCCAATATATACGATGAATTTATATAGATGGTTAAAGAAAAATGTGATTTATGTATTTAATCTCTCAAAAATAAGGTAGTTACCTTATTTTTGAGAGATTAAATACATAAATCACATTTTTGTATCAGAAAGGGTGGGCTGATGATTGAACAAGCTATATATTCATAGAGGCTTACAAATTTCTGTTGAAATTCTCTTAAAAAGCTTTTGTCAAGAATTCATTTCAGATATATGACGCGAAAATCGATATAACTGGGAATGTAATATCTTTGGGACGCTTGTCTAAGTAGCTCATAGTTTCTAAAGAAACATAAGTGAAATTCTTCTTAAAAGTATTTGCATGAATAAGTTCTTAAAATATATTTCTGACAGTTTTTTACGGATTTAAAAGTTATTCTTTAATGGAACTTCTGGTAATATGACTAGGTCTTTTTTCAGTAATTTAATCAGGTATGATGGCATTATGATATTTAGATCCGCCTTAGTTCATTATTTATTATTAAGTACTGTTGAAGCGGGGGGGGGGTTGTAACTTTATTTTTGTAGTCAAATTCTCCACCTCAGTTTCTGTGCCTTATACCCTTTGAATAGCAAAATGGTACCCTCTGTGTCAGTTTAGACAAACAAAGGATAAATCTATCTTGATCAAACAGCCTACTAGAAGGGTACAAAGGTTTTAATGGGGATGTTGTTTCAAGTGTCATCCTTTTAATCTGATCGCGATTCAAGAATTCATTATCTTTTCCAAAAAGTCCCCCTTAAAATTTAAAAATAGACGCAATTTATCCTAACCAAAAGTTAATGGCATTCATGCCTAATTTAGAACTCTCGTAGTTGGTAATCAATTTTTTGAAACAATTTAATAATTACTTACCCAATTTGGGTTTTACATAGCAGCATTATGGTTGCAGGAAAGATTTACAGAAAAATGAAATTAACGTTTATCTTATTTCCTCTTACTAAGCAGAGCTTTTAAGGATTAATGAAATTTTTTTAAACTTGTAACATTCCTCTTTTACATCCCGTAGATATTTTTTAATGTTTCGTTCATCAATTTTATGAACATAAGCTAATTCATCTGCTTGGTGCAAAAGTTTTCATGGGAAAATTCTATAGCGCTTTGGACAAACTAGTATTGATACAAAATATCTATAGCTGGGAAAAATGTGAATCTGAGGGCATATGATAAGGTGTCTAAACCTTTTGGAAAATATTTTTCTTAAAAATTGGTTAAAGCAAAATCTGTATTTATCGTTTGTTAACTCACAAGTCCTGACAGCATGATATAAAACATGATAACACAAAAAATATTATTTCTCAGCCTCTGGAAATTTATTGAGAAATTTATCATTTGGTCATCAGTTTACTGTCAATAAGCGGAAATAATCTCATAAATGAAAAATATTTGATTTGGAACTTTCAAAATAAAAGTGTAAATTATATATTTACCACTTTAGCTCCAAACTTTTCTTTCTTTGTTACTGAGGTAACTCAGAAAACAATATATACGAGAAACAACTTAAATGATTTGAGCATTTCCATGATCCTTCATTAGCAAATATTATATTATTTTGTTAAAGAGAAATTTAGCTTTAAACAGGTTTAAAATAAAAAAAGACGAAATATTCTTTTAGTGAAATAAATTTTCTCCAAGAAGGAGAAATTTAACAAAAAACATAAAATGATAGGAGTTCAGAAGTATCTTCAAAGTTTCCCTGAAATCCTTCAAAAAAGCATGGATTCAGTAATATTATTCTTATCATAATGTATACATTTTTTTTTTGTTAATTTGATGTTTGAATTGTTTCACAACTAATTGAAAGCTTATTTCTAGAAACCATCTAGTATCTTGCTTTTTTTTAAATTATTAAATAGTAGTTCAAAGAGATGATTTTACAAAAATGCTGCAAAGATTTTATTCAATATGCAACTATAAAAAAAGATTAATTTTTCATGGTGCTCTTTTTTTGATGAGTAAGGTAATACAAACAAATAATATATGCATATGATTAATTATTTCTGAGCTAAGCACAAATGCTGAATATTTATTTTCTATTTATTCGTATTAAATTAAAAAATAAATGCATTAATGAATGTTTATTTATGTTATAAGGTTAAAGCTGAGATTTTCCTGTATGATGGATTTATACCGTTATCCAATGGATTCTCAAGTGTGCACAATAGAATTAGAATCATGTAAGTTAAATTTAATTTTTTTGCACATATTGCTGTACTTCCTCATAGATAGTTTTGTTGTATTATCCTAAAGTTGAAAAAGAGTGATAAATCATTTGTATTATTATATAATGTCTTTGAAAATCCCTCAAACCGAAAGAGAAAATACTGTACAGATAAAACTTTTTTTTGCAAGAATTGTGCTCATATTAACATAATTTAATATTAAAAATACAGTATGTAATTTGTCATAAATTTATTCTTTTCTATCTTTAAGGGATGCATAATAATAACATTATGATGAAGAAATATGTTATTGAACGGTTTTCATTATAGAATTAACGTAATATCTCTCAAAAATGCAGAAAATAATAAATTTTTTTTCCTTTTTTTAAATGGTAATTTATATACCCGTATTTGTAATGTTAAATCTTTGAAAAATTTATTTATTTTGAAATAATGATATATTATGGAATAATTTAAATGAATTTATATATTATATTTTATGCCATTTATAAATCTTCGATATCTTTTTTTACGAATACTAAAACAAACAAATTTAATCATTCTAGTAAAATTCTTATAAAACCTTCTGCCTTTTCTTATATCCATCTCTTTATATCTTAAACATTTATATGCATTTAAAAATTTTCTTTATAAAATAAATTAATTATAGAATGCTGTTGGTTCCAAGAACAACTCTTTTTAAACTGTTAAAAATTGAAAAGAACATTTTGGCCTCCACTTTTAGATATATTCATTTATATCAAATTTAATCATTGAAATCGCATTTAATTCCACAAAATTTACACAGTTTTGATCTTAGAGTAGAGCAATATTTTTAGTTTATGTGAAATGAAATTGATTTAATAACAAAAGAGAAGAAATATTATTTAATTATTGAGAAGATAAAATCTTTTGAGAAGTTATCTCATGGGCATAGATGGAAGTTATATGTATTATTTGAGATTACAAAAAAGGTGTTAAGAAAAAGAAGTAAAATTAGTGGTTAAAATAAAGTAAACTTTTGATCAGATAAAAATATTTTAAATGCACTTCAAGTATTTACTAACATAACTCTCACGTTTCTTAGAAAACTTTTAAAAACTTTTTTTAACAGTTCATGTTTTCCATTCCAAATGAAACATATATTTAAATATTATTCGTTATAAATTCTAACTGATTTTGGATTTCTATTTATTTTGTTTTAGTCTCAAAAACAACTGATGAGTTGCATTTAAAATGGACCGAGAATCAACCTGTTATGCTTTACGACAACTTAAAGCTGCCACAGTTTGAGATCGAAAGAGTGAATACGTCTTTATGCAGGGAGAAGTTTCATATTGGTGAGTGTTTTTCAAAAATTTTAATTTTTTCCTTTAAAAAGTAAATTATTTTAAATAATTGATAAAATTTGATTGTGGCGAACAGTTTACTAAAAGAGCTACTTAAGCTTTCATTAAAAGAAACCAAGAAATACGGGAATTCCCAAGAAAATGTTTATAAAACATTATCCAATTAATTTATTTTCAAATAAATTATTTATTTCAAATAAATATTTTTATCAAATAAATATTTTATTTCAAATAAAATAATTTCATGTAAATTTCTGTGCATTTAAGTATTTGCTTCGTTTCAATACACATTTAAAAAATAAAAGTTCACTTTATTTTATAAACCTCCTAACTTTTCTTCTTATGTTTAACATAAAGGAGCAAATTAGATTAATGGATTTCAACGTCTATATTATTACGATGAAAATTTCTACAATATTGATTGCTATTGATTTTTTCTCAAATGTGAGTCATAGCTTAAGGAACATCAACTAAATGCAGGAAATAAAAAGTATCTATTCTTATTTTATATTCACAGATCATATAAAAATATGGCAAGAAAATTGAATAATAAGAGTTTATTTTTAGTTTGATATAGAACCAGTAATGTCAAATAATTCATTTACCAAAGAAAGGTTTTTAGAATTATAGTAAATCTTTTTATAAATATATAGAAAGTGATTATTTTACTATAGAGGACATTTGAATCAAAGTTCAAAAGACAGAATATAATTTAATATTAATTGGCCGTGTGAAGTTTTTGACAAACCAAAATTGTATAATTTGGTATAATATCCATTTACATTATGAATTTATATTTCTTAGTACATATAATTTTATAATTTCGCTATTCGTGTTATGATTTAAATTTTAGATTATTTTCTTTTTATTATTTTTTATGTTTTTTCCTTATAATTTTTTCAATTCCTATTAGTACATACTCTCTCTACTTATAAATAAATCTTGTTCAAATTCAATTCTTTAAACTTGTAGAGAATGATAGTTGATGTTAATACAGTATTTTCATATATTAATTAAGTAATTAAGCTAAATTAATTTTTAATACTTTAAACAGAGTATTAGCAGTTTATTAGGGAAATCAACAGGCAATAACTCAAATTAGGAAAATGCAAAGATTTCAGTTTTTTTCACGTGACGGGGAAGAATGCGTGTTCAATTCATGCGAAAATCAACATTTTTTTGCTAAATTGTTTAAATGTAATTATTTAATTAAATAATTCTTTGTTGAACTAAGTAGGAATTGACTAACTTTTTATATTACTTGTTTAATCTATTGCTGCGTTTAGTTTAGTAATATAAGTTCCTTTAGAAACAGTTTATTTTTATTGATTGCTTTAGTCTCTAATTTTGTCAGTCAAATTTTAATTAGTTAATTATTTCAGGTATATTCTATCGAACTTTGTCTTAAGACAATCTCTTAAGTGATATTTTGAGATCAGTATGAGTCACTAAAATACTCATTCCTTTTCAGTTAATGTTTTCTTCGCAGGTGAATACAGCTGCCTCAGAGCAGAATTCTATCTGCGTCGTTCCGTTGGATATCATTTGGTCCAATCCTATCTTCCAACTATACTGATTGTGGTCATTTCGTGGGTGTCATTCTGGCTGGATGTCAATGCCATTCCAGCTCGTATCACCCTGGGAGTGACTACACTGTTGACCATTTCATCCAAAGGAGCTGGCATCCAAAGCAACTTGCCCCCTGTATCTTACGTGAAAGCGATGGACGTGTGGATGGGTGCTTGCACAACTTTCGTTTTTGCAGCCCTTCTTGAGTTCACTTTGGTCAATTACATGTGGAGAAAACGACCTGAGACTCTTCCTGGGAGATCAATGCCCATCATTACCGTGAAATCATCAAAGGTAAAATCTCAATCCAAATATTTTCTTGCAAGGAGGGGAGATATGGTTAATCAAATTTACATCAAAATTTGCATTGATAATTCATACTAAATCAAATTTTTCTTAAAAAGGAAATGGCAAGAGAAATTCACTTTCAATCAAATTTTTCATTTAAAAAATGCATTTGTATTCTATTCTAAATCAAATTATTCTTGCAAGGGAAATGCACAAGAAATGCATGCTGAATTACATTTTTCTTGTAACTAAATGCAGGGTAATCCATTCTAAATCGAAATGTTCTAACAAAGAAAAGATACGGGTGATTCATTCTATATCAAAATTTGCGTAAAAAGGGGAAGGCATGAAATATGGAGATTAAGTTCGAGAGGAGAAATAGTGTATTAGTAGTGTGTACATAGGATGTCCATTCAAAACGAAATAATCAGATAATTCCGAATAAATAACCTATAAAGTTTTGACATGGTTTATCAGTTAATTAGCAACAAAACAGTATGATAGGTAGCGCTGCAACCTGCAAACACAGTGGTCAATGTTTGAAATAGCACGGTTTTTAATTTTTCTTTTGGAAATAAAAAATTTATCATTCACAAATTTCTCTGAAATATTAAACCTTCTTATTCATTAAATAGCTTTTCTTTTACAAGATAAATGAATAATAATTTAAATTTTTTAATTGCTTAATAATTATAAAATAAACTTTAAGTGTGCTATAAAAGGTATATTGCATTTATTATTATTACTAGAATGTTATCAAAAATTTTAAATTATTTGATTAAAATAGATATTAAATTTCTTTCTAAATCTATGAAACCTCATTCTAAATTTATGGAACCAAATGGAACTTCACATGAAACAGAGAGAAACTGTTAATCTATAGTATATGTAAGCAGATGGTCCAAAAGGAAATTTATTTCTCTACATGACATTTAATTAAATATTGCTCCTACAGATTCTGATGATTGCCAACTATTAATTGTACAAGACATAAATTTAGTGTTATTTTCACTACTTTCATGGTCATAATAATTAAGGCTCTCGCACGGGATTAAAATAAATACAGGCAAGTAAAATATTTCTGAAATCTAGAAAATATTATATATCCACGAATTTTTCATGATGAGTTTAATAGCTAATATCTGCAATAATGGAATTCTTTTTTAAATTATTAATCAATTTAAAAGTTCAATTTTAAAAACGATTCAAACATAATATGAATAATAAATTATCTTATGATAAAAATTATTATTTTAACCGTCATTTTTGTATTGTTTTAACGTAATTTGAAAATATTAATTGAAAAAAATCACATGTGCGCTCTAACTCTGAACAACTAATAGGCAGGTAGCTACATTAGAGTTTATACTACTTAGCAATAATCGATAGAAACAATTTTTTAGCATATAAATAATGTAAGGTTTCTACGAATTGGCAGACTTTTGTCCTTTTATACTTCAATTAATCAACATTCAAAAGGTATACTACTTATATATCAAATCTCCTGTCGAATTGAAATTCCAGCCTGACTCCTCCTCTTGTTATTTTATGAGCATCCAACCAGAAGTCTATTATTGAAGAAGAATACAGTTAAAAATGCTGAATAATTATTTAATGACTCATAGCTGCTATTGCACTTGTTCAGGATTCAATACTAAATGTTTGAATAAAAATATTTTTCCTAAATACCAAAACTTTGCACTTCTGAGAAAAAGAATATATTTTATATCGAAAGAAATTTCACGTTGGTTGATCCACAACATTATGATGAATTCTCATTATATAAACTAATTATTAACATGTTTGCCGTCGTCCTGGATTAGAGTTAACGTGTTTTCCCCGTGATCTGGACATACCAGGTTCGAGTCCCGGTTCTGGTATGGCTGTTCTTCTGTATTCTATCAGTGAGTGTATGAATGTGTCTCCCTGTAGAAAAAGGTTGTGCCCCCGAATGTGATGCATGACGTAGCGGAGTCGTACTCTTGGCCCTTTTTGGCGCTCCTGACAAACAAGAGACGCTCAATCGGCTTGAAATCGCTGACGGCCGTCAGCGCACTTGCCCATGGCAAGTGCCATTAGTAACAACAACATTAATGCTTTTTTTAAAAAATTTTGCTTCCCTCATGTATTAAAAATATTAGTGACTTATTAGAAACCAAGTTGTAAAATGGGTGGGAAACACTTCTTTCCGATATTGTGGTTTATTTGAATATATTATAATCTTGCATATTTAAAGTCTATGAAGACAGCATAAGGTTAAAGCAACTAAACAAAGGTAAAAAAATAATTGTAAAGGGTTAAAAGACGCTCTTAATAAGTCGATTAATTTTGTTGCATGCTTAAAAATTTAAATTATTAGAAATATTTTAAAGGTCAAGAAATAGTAGTGAACACATTCGTATTGAAAATAGGGATATTTAATGTCCATCGTTGGCACAGTATTACTTCAAATTGCAAATAAAATACATTTTGTTAAGTTTGGTAATTACAGTAAAATTTGTAAACGTACTTCCTGAACTTCCATTTAGCTTTTGGCCAATAATTTTAGTACAGTATTCGTCATTGATGTTTATTTTTTATTTATAGCCTTTCTATTTAGTGGCTGATCTTATTGAGACGTTGACCAAAAACCAATCCTCCAAGTAGCAAAAAATTAGTTTTTATCTCTCAATATTCTTTACAAATAATATAACTTAATCCTTAGGAATTCAAATGCTTATCAAGTTCTAAGAAACAAAATTATATTTAGCAGTTTGTAAATGTTTATTTTTTTTAAAAAAAAATTTCTCGAGGGATAATTTTTTTGTTTTAATTAACTTGATACTCTTCAGACATTTCTTTTAACTTTCTTTTAGCTTAAATGATATTCAAATAATCGAATCAGATTACTTATCGGAATAGAAAGAGTTAAACTTCATGAAAAGAAACTGAATTAATTTAATTTAAAAGCAAATTTAAAGTAAAATAATATTTCTAAAGGGTATAGGCAAAAAGACGAGCATACAGAATTCAATTTGTTTTTATTGATAAAGGAAATTGAATTTTCAGTAAAAGCTAAAAATTTTATTTATTTCCCCAAGATAATTCTATCAATGACAATTCTAAATTCATTCTTATAATATCAATTGTAGAAGAAATGATTTATTCTACAAGATTGACAGAAGTAAAGAGGAAAAGTATTGAATTACATTGATTCTTAACTGAAGAAAAAGCGTGCAATAAATCAAATCAGTTATATGAAACTAGAAAATCAGCTACAAAAATTATTTTCAGTAGATACATTTTTATTTTTTTTATTTCTAAAGATTTTGGGGACGTTACACTTCCTATTTTCCATGAAATCTTCTATATTGCTGAAGTAATGACCTTTTTATATTCAGAAGGCATACGAATGATAAACTTAGTATTCTTTCTTCACGCGATTCATTGGATACTTAAGACATCCAACGCCTCGAAAAACAAACATTCTTGCGAGTGTGAGGTGCATGCTGATATGATTAAGAGCGGTCTTATTTTCTTTCTCTACTTGGATGATTAAAATCGTTGATTGGATTGAATTTAAGTTCCTAGTAAAAAAAATAAGATAGTGCATAAATTTAACCATTTCACAGTCAAGTCTCAAAACTAAAATTTTGAATTGTTAGTTGCAATTTTCGCCCCCCCCACCCGTTAAAAAAACCAACCAAAGATAATTAGTATTTTATTTCAAAAAACATTGTAATTGTTTTTCTTTGCAAGATTTTTTCCCCGTATTGCATCTTTTCGTCGAAATATTGTGCAGATATTAAGTAGAAATCATTTGTTTCATCATAATTTCAGAAAATAAATTACATGAAAATAAAATTAACCGAATTTTACAGAAAATTTTCATACACTTCTAATTTTTTTGTCTCATATTTTAGAAGAAGTTAAAATGAGATTTAATTTGTTTAATATTTAGAAAGCTACATATATGTTTTTAAATATTTACCCTTTGCACTCCGACAAAATAATTAGATGCAAATTATTCACCTAATACAAAGATTTGTTTTTTGCTATGAAAAATAAATATACATAATTCTTTTAAGCCAAATTTCTTTGAAAAATTAATCTACATCTCTTAATCCTTATGTAGGTGTTTTTTTACAATTAAATTTCAAAAACAAATAAATAAAAAGTTCAAAAGGATGCACAATCTTAAATGGTAAATAAGAGGCATCATCGGAGTGCAAAGGGTTAAATAATATATTAATTAATGAATCGGCACTGTATATACAGTGATGATATCATAAGGTATTCACCTCTTTAACAACATTAATTACTCAATTTCCTCAGACAGGAAAAAATATTGATACTAATATATATATATATATATATATATATATATATATATATAAGTAGCAATTTTATCCTATTGCCGAAATAGAGTAATTGATGCTAAGGAGTTGAATTATGAATCACATCATGCATTTTCATTAATAATTATAATAAATTTCAAATAATCATCATATCTTTGAAATTTATGCATTTTCGTTCTTGTGTTTTAATAGAAGTTGGAAACATATATATTAAATGAATAGAAATATCCATATTATGTGCGAATATACGATTAAGATCCAAATATATGTTTACATGCAAAGACTGCAATCGACAAAATTAAACGGGCAGTATTATATTTATTATACTTTTAATAAAAGAACGTATTTTTAATTTTACGAGATATTTGCTTGCACCTGTTTCTTTTTATGCTAATTTCATAGATAATATATTTTCCATTTATTTCAAATCTGTAAATTTATCAGATTACTTAAATCAATACAAAAAAATGTAAGCGTTATCATATATAATACCATTTCTTATTTTCTCATAGTAACTCTTTCAGTACATGAAATAATACAACTAAATAAAAGCATTAACACATGTAATTCTATTTCTTATAAGCTTAACTCATTTGGTATAAACAATAATAAAAATACTATATAAACATCACCACATGTAATTCTATTTCTTATAAGCTTATATTAACTCATTTAGTATAAAGAATAATAAAAATTATATATAAACATTACCATATGTAATTCAATTTCTTATATTATACTAATTCTTTTAGTTCGTGGAAATATTTTCTTATAAGAGATATAACGTTAAGTTCCAAGACGCATATCTTTTCTAATAAGTGGATTGCTGCGTTACAGTTTTATGATAATGTTACACTTAAAAACAACAAATAAATTAAATTTTTAGGAGTAGTTATTTTCTTTTTATAGTCTAACAATTACGAAACAGTTCATTGGGGGCCAGTTATAAATTACTGATAAAAACAAGATAATTTAATAGTGTGGAACTAATTACTATGCTTTATGATCATAGAAAATATTATTATCCTGTCAAAAAATAGCAACATATAAGATCCCTATAGTTTCGAACCATTTTAGTCGATCATCAATCTTTCGTGAATCATAAATTACTTAATACATATTCTGTTGGATATACTTAAATACTAACCATACATTAATCAACTAAGATATATTTTGATTACGCAATATTTATTTACTATCATAATTGGTAATTTTTTTTTGTTCTGCATTTCCTGTCTCTCGAGACCAGCAATTAAGTTCATTTAGTCCGAAAGTGTTTTCCGAAAATCAATAAGTCATTTTTGGTTCGTTAAAAAGAAATAAGCACGATAATAAAAAAATCAATTTAATAAAAAATAATTTGCCATAGTAGATTTATTTAATTATGTAATACTCGATAATATTAGTTTATATAAACTATATTTAATTATGTAATACTCGATAATATTAATCGATATAAATTATATTTAATTGAAGAAAATAGTTTTATATCAATATTTTTTTCGGAAAATTATTTCAGCATTATATATTAATATATTAAAGGGATATTAAAGTTATTCAGAACATTTAAATAAATTTCAATGACTCTTAAAAAATCATGTAAAAAAATAAATGATTAATTTTTTTGTTACTTTTGAACTTCCATAAAAGAAATTAAAGATCTTGAAATTATATAAAGTAACATTATTTACATATCGATATTAGAAATTACGTTAAACAATCATATTATTTTAATATTCTTACGGATGAAATAATATCGGATCTACCGCATAAAATTAATGTTAGAATACATATCGATATTAGAAGTCACGTTAATCAATCAAATTATTTTAATATTCTTATGGCTGAAATAATATCGGATCTACCGCATAAAATTAATGTTAGAATATTGGTCAATTAAAAGCAAACTTGAAGCGGATCACTTTAGAAAGTCAATGGTTATTAATTTTGAGTGAAGCGTTATCATTCGACGTTGACTCCTTCATCGGAAACTTAAGCTCCAATTTTTATGAAAGAACAATTTAAGATCTCAATAAAAGAAAATTATCATTTTATTACTTCCGTCGTAAAATGCTCCACGCGACGAGTTATGAAGATGAGAAAAGGTGCATCTTCATTATCTGATGAGCGATGGCCAAAATTATCCTCCGCTTTTTAAAACATTCCTCAAAATTTGAAGCTTCATATGTCCATAGAAAAAAGAAATGTGATGTAAAAATGACTCAACCATCGACAGTCGCCGCGAAAATATGCATTTCGAAATAAGAATAAACTGACAGCTTAATGAATTTATTGATCTTTCGTCGCTTTCTTTTTTTCAATGAAACTCTTTCTCTCTTTCAGGCTGTTATGGATTCTGAGAAGGGTGATGGCTCTGCTGTATCTTCCCCCGTGCAAACTACAGCTCGCTTTGACACGAAACTTCACGCCAAGAGAATTGACAAGATGAGCCGTGTCGTATTCCCGGCTTTGTTTCTTGGATTTAACATTGCATATTGGCTGTATTTTATGTACTAGTTGTGACATAAATGTGCAGATTTTTTTTTCATAATTTCTCCCAAATTATTCTAACATTGTTGTGTCCTTAGTGATTTGTGTTTCTATCTAGAGGTATCGCCGTTATTTTGAACATCTATAAATATTTAAGCTACCAATTCAAGAAGCTACGCTGGTATAAACTTACTTTTCAGGCAATAAAGAAAATTTGAACCCCGAAAACATAAATTGATATTTCTAACAAAACTTTGTAAAATGCATTTTAAAAATTCCAATATACATTTTACAAGATTTCATTACATTGCACTGCTTTATTTAATACATAATTTATACTTAAATTAAATAGTGAAATTCCTTTCTTACTTTAAAATTAAATGAAATTAAATACTTTTAGTCACTTACAAAGCCGTATCACGTATCTCAATTTCCAACTTTAAGAGCGGAAGAAGAAACAGAATTTTCACAACCAATACCGAGTATACTGGATATTTTTTCTCATTGTTAATCGTATATGGTCTCATTTTCCGATTAGGGGGCGAAAAAATCCATATTTTTTTTTATTCAGTAAAAAAAAATGAAAAAATTGCTTAGATGAGTCGCTACAAAGACCTAGCGCTTCACTTAGTACATTAATAAGTAGGGAACTAGCAATTAAAAAAGTTGAAAATGGTAGTATAAAACTTTATATCGACTTTTAATTTTTTTTCCTTTCTTGGAATTATGAAATACGATTCTAAGTTTGGGGTAAAATATTTGTTCGGTATGTTAAAATTATGAATATACATTGCTTTAAAATTTTGAATTTTCAGATTTTGATTAATTATGCGCATTGTGACTAGGGAGCAATTAAATAAGAATCTTCGGTTATAGTTTATAAAAACGCAATCGTGGATGAAAATAAAATTTTTGATGTTAAGCTAGTTAAATAATTTTTTTTCTTTTACTAAGCGAGCTCAACTTTCAAAGATTTCCCAAAGTAAACTTGCATTATACAAATAACTGTAACGAGTAGAAAAAAGTACAGAATATATATGCTCTACAAATTTTCTATATTTAATTCTAAGCTTAATATTGAGCGTTTGTAATACAGCGAATAATATTCTTATATTCTAATTAGACGTATAATACGACTTCTGCTTGATATAGTGTTTCGAAATTCAGAACATCGATCAATAAAAAGTTAATTACTGATTTATCTTAGACGTAAAAATGAAACGCTATTAGAAGTGATATTGTTAATCTCTATTAGATATAATTAATAAATATAGGTTTTTCTAAAGAATAAATAAAATTAAATTATAAAAATGTCAGTAGATAAGTATTCTCTAATATTTTGTATTGAATCACAATAAAATTATTAGGCATTCTGATACATACCGATATTAAAATTTTGTAAAAATTCAAAGAATCTCCCAAATTGCTTGAAATTATTTATCAGAAGAGAGCTTTTGTAAAATATCACTATATTTCGTCAGAATTTAGGCTCATGGTGACGAAAAAATTTTATCTTTAGTTTACGTTAAAAATATAGAAAATCCATCAGGGGGGGTATAGAAATACAGAAATGAAATTATCAATAAAAAGGATATTTTTATAATGAAATAATCTTTACCCATATAATACATAAAGTTTTAATTTGTTGTCTAGAAAAATATAATTCAATTGGCAAAACTGAAAGCAAATTAATATTTCTGCAATGATTTTATAAAATCTCAACTAAACAATTAAAATTAACAATAAATATAATGTTTTTTCACATTATTAAGCATACAAAAAATTAATAAATCAATAAAACTGTAATCCATCATAACTTTTTAAAAGAAATGCTCTTTCTAGTATTTTCAGAATAAATATAAGCAGTCTATCTTTGGATCATAAATTTTTTCTCTATTTAGAGTGCTAATTCTAGAGAGAGAAAACAAAAATTCCTTACTTATATTAATTAAATATAATTTAAAATATAACAAATAAAAAGCAAAATTTAATATAAAATTTCGAGAACATCAAAATCAAGTCTTATTAAATTATATATTATTTGATACTTCTGATTTTAAAAGTATTTGAAACTTAAAAGTACATTTTTTAAAATTCAGTTTTAAATTACATACATCCATAAGACATTTTGACATTAATGTACAAATATTTCGAACTTTTAGAATTTTTAACATTCTTTTTTTTGGAACAATAACGCTGATATCAATGAAAAGTCCGAGTTGTTCGAGGATTTTACTCCAGTTTTAATAATAATTCTTTTTATTGCCCCATTTCTAAATATTCCGTTAAGAAATAAGTAAATCTCCAATTGTCTTTTTCTTACAGGATTATCTTTTCAATATATTGTTCTCCGCACATAAGAAATAGTATCGGAACTCAATAGTGTCTTGTATTTAATATTAAATTTGTACGACTATGTTTTATTGACAAGCAATCACCGTCCGAGATAAAAAAAATTTCATTTAGGGCTTCTTATTCTGTGCACCAAAATAACAACAAGGATATTTGAAGTATATCTTCAAAGGCACACTTCTTTAAAAAAATATTTAGATTTTAAAAAGATAAATTATATATATACTTGATAAATATCGCTTCACAGAAATTAAACACAATTTATGTGAATCGAATGTAAGATATATGGTGGTATGCAGATTGTACAATCTAAGCCTGAAGACCGAGTTACCATTACTTGGAGGCTTTATTCCACCTAAGGTCCACCATGCACATAAAGGAAATCGTGGTCAAAAGATCTCCCGCTGATGTGATGTAATATGGAACTTTGTACATAAAAGAACCAGCTTAAATGCCGTTTTCATAATAGTTTAAATTTGCGTGATCCGTCCCGAAATAGGCCTCGTGTAGCTTCAAAATGGGACGTAAATTTAATTAAATTTTAACAAACTAAAATTTAATTACATCTTTTTCCTGCTTAATCACACTTAGAATAGTAACGCTTTTTCAGGCTGATAAAGGGAGATGAAGTGAAGAGAATTAAAGAAGCCCTTGTTTATAAATCTGTTAGAATACCATAAATATGAATAGTAGCTTAGTAGAGTTGCGCCATCTTACTAAATGTATTTTCCGTTATTTTGATAGCATATTAGAGTAAAATGTTTTCTTATATTGCACTCAAACGAATGATTTTCGTTATTCCTAATAATTTTTATCATTCAAAATAAACAGCAATTTCAAAAACATAATTTGTATAATCTGCACATTTTTTTAAAAAAATATTTTCACTTTTTTGTAGCTTTTTGGCCTGTCTGATATTGTAAATATAAACAATCCCCTATATATTGTAACAGATGAAATATATTTATGCGTGACCAATATAGATATTTCGATAAAGAATCGAAATAATAGGAAATAGATTTAATTATCGCCATGCTTTGTTGAAGAAAATGAAACAAATGTCTTTTCATGCAAACTGTAAGGAATTAACATTTTTAATATGTTTGGAAACAAATGCACTACAATAATTGTTGAAATCAAAGACGGAGACCATATGTTTCAACACATATCAAGCATGTTCTCATTTGGTAAATCAGATACATTTATGCATGCAAATGTATCTGAAATGTATAAGTGTTTTAGAATAATTGTTCATCTAATAAAAATATATATCGATTTTAAATTTATGTTATCATGCATATATAAATATTTCTTTTAAGGCACGAAATATTTTAATTTAAGAATGTTTTAGAAGATAGTATTTTTGCCTTTCTGTTTACTGTACTTTTGTTGGACAATAGGAAAATGTTTAATATCTCTTTGTTAGATGAATCTGAAATATTATGTATTTTTGAATTGATATTAAAAACATTAATATCTTGAGATTCCTGTAAATTTCATTTCAACTAACCCGGTTTATTTATGTCGAATTATCCTGTTTTATAATCATTTATGTTTATAATATTCTTTATTTAATTTTATTACACTGTCATGTTACAAGTATTTGTTTGAAAACATTAAAGAAATAAAGAAACTGATCGTAAGTTTTGTTTCATTGTATCTTATTTTTGGAAATAGAAATGTTATTTTGATATTGTAAAAAAAGGTCAATTAAAGTTTTGGATTGAATATTTGACAATATAAAATTTTTAAAGCTTTTTTATTATTTAATAAGCTTTCAATGATTATATTTAATAGATCTTTTGCTTATGATGCTTTTATTACATGATGAAAAGCAGTGACTTGTAATTTTTTATTAAAAATTATTCTGGGTTTTATGACAGATTAATCCTTATACTTCGAAGAAATATTTTACATAAATATCTGATGATAACAGAAGCTTCGAAAAAAGGTTTCGTATATCTATAAATAGTGTTAGATTGCTGCCTACAAATTATTTTTACGATATACAGAAAAATGCTTAAATTTTGCAATTAAATAGGTGCAATTATTGAAGATTTTTAAAGCGGCATAATTTAATTTTTATCTCAATAGCCATTAGAATTTTCGAAGAGTCCTTTTCAAATGTATTATAAAATTTATCACTAATACTTATTTAAACTTCAAATTGCAATGAAATATTCATGAAAATAATGAACTTTTTCTCCGTTTACAAATGGATGTAAATTCAAGCAGGGGTGAATTAAGGCAAATGGTTATTTAAAATCGAGTGAAATATTTCTTCGAATAAATTATAATAAGATAAGAAAAAAGAAGTATTTCCTCCCTAAATCCTTTCAATACATTTAGAAATGATTGACTACTTTTGCGAGTAAGAAAAATTATAATTAATATAGCTTCGAACAGAGGATTTTAAATTTTTCTCAGTTTCGAAATTTTTGATTTTTTGCTTCAACACCAAAATAAATAAAAGATTCTCACAAATCTGTGATTTGAAGAATAAACGAAAATTGATATTTATAAATTATATTTGAAAAGAATACATATGTTTAAATAATTTTTGACGAAACAAAATAGTCATCAAAAGATTAGTTGCCTTAAAAAATTGATACATAATATATCAATAATCACACATTAATTTTGAGCGAAATTATTTAAATAAAATTAGTTTTTCTTTCTATAAATTTTGGATAAACTCAGAAAGAAAATTTAGTCATAATTTTTTGACCTAATGTTTTTGTAATGTCATTCCACTTTCAGTAACAACTGATGATTTAAGAAGTCCTTTCTTATAATTTCTTATATTCAATGTCATTGAATTCTAAGCTATATAACGATAATAATTTTTCTATGTTATAGAAAAACTACTTCTTTCTCTGGATGCTTGGTCTAATAAAAGCGTACTTAATCCTTAATTTGATATGAAATTTCAAGATTTGATAAAGAATATTATGAATAATTTCAAGTGAGCACTTATCTTTGGAATATCAGGAAATATATTTATCTTGTTCCTACTGCGTTAGATAAAATTATAAGAACGAATTTACATATAAATTAAAAACAATTTTTTTATTTGAAAACAAAAAGAAGTTTTCAAGACAAAGAAAACATTTCATTTAATCTTTTTTTAATGGCTCTATTTTAAAGAAGCAGAATGTATGTTTAATAAATGAATTTTTTTTAGATAAAACGCTATTGTATCCAAATTAAATAAAATTTTGGACAAAAAAATATTTGTACCATTTAAATCAAGTAGGGTCATTTAAGCAATTTTCCTTAATTCTAACATAATCAATTTTCTTTAATCAATTCGGACACCGATTTACTGCGATATCTTTCGTGTTTAAAGGATGGATTTTATTTTTTTAAAAAAAGAATCTTTCTAAAGTAAAAGATATCTTATCAAAGATCATTCTAAAAACATTGAAAAATCAACATGAAAATTTACACAAAGAATAAAATGCATTTTTATCCTCTTAATTTTTTTTCCTTCTGTAAAATTTTATTCATTAAAATATGTTTTAAAATTTCGATTTCATATTGTGTGCTTTTCTTCTTCCTATGCACAACTAATTAATGGATTCAATAATTTATATTAAAAATTCAGGAATTAACAATTAAAAAGAAAATTTTCAGTTTAATACAGGTTTATTAGTATAAAAAAGTTCCCCCTTTTCCCCAAGAATCTTCTAATTCATTTATTAAAATAATTCGTATTGTTACGTTTTTAGCGTAGCGGGTTCGGATTGAATGGATTTTACTTGAGGACAGCAAAAACAAATTTATTTACAGCTATTTACAAGTATTTACAGGATGACTCAATAAAGTAAAACTTCAGATAAAAACAATCCAGCAGTCGACAGTCACTTACAGCGTAAATACAAGACTTACGCACTATAAAAACAGACTGCAAAACAGCTATCGTATAGCATAGTAAACAGTAAATCACAGAGAGCTGAATAATACAGCAAACGTAAAGCAACTCAGTAATCCGCTAGCCCAGCGAAACGCTTCTCTTCCGAGAGAAAACCCTCAACTAACTCATTGCTACGACAATCCGTCCCTTATAAAGCCGAGCCAGCGTACGCCCAAAAGCACGGGGAAGCAACGCGGCGCTTCACATAAGATCCAGTGGCTACCAGACTATTCCTTTCGCCAAACCAACCCGGCTGGCACGAAACTATCGTCAAACGTCGCCAACTTCGGGGCGCTCGCCCGCTTGTAACAGTATGAATAAGTTCTCTTACAATTTCTCAATTAATTGAAAAATTCACTTTAGGATAAATGCATTCTCAAAGCAGATTGAGATATATTAACGATGAATCAAAGTTTCAAAATGAGTGGCATTCATAAAGCTTAACGTCTTTAAAGTCATTTTTTCCACTAAATAGCTCTGATCCTTTTAAAAATTGAGTTTCACAAGAAATTGAATTATTTATGCTTTATTATTCACTATTTTTCTGTTACACTTTTCTGAATTGGGGTTTTAAAAGATTGCTTTGTTTTTTACTTTTTATCACCGAAATTTTAAGTAAATAATAAATACAATTTTAATAAATTATCATTAATAACAATTTGAAGAAAAAAATCGCCCAAATTAAATATCATCTTATATTTTAAAGATATATTACTCACAAATAAAATACTTATATCAATCTTCGTATAAGTCGTGTAATAAATTCCTTTAGGAAGCGTCTCGAGTAAGGCGATAAGAAGCAGTCAAAAAGGATATATATATATATATATATATATAGTTCAAATTTGCAATCGTTTACAAAATACTTTTTATTTACCCACTCAAGTTCAAATACATTTTTTAAAACTTTTAGTGGATGACGCTTGATATTAATTATTAATACAATTTTATCAAATATTAATTCACTAAAAATAAAATTAAGGAAGTTTATAATATTTTATTTGTGAGCAATTCGGTTTCAAGCCAGCAGATAGCGCAGCGAAAATTCTGCTCAATTTTTTTTCAATTCCTACTATTCCCCATATACTACTACTCCCCATATATGTTGTTTGCATTTTCAATCGTTAATTAAATTTAATTAATTTTTAATACTTTAAATAGAGTTTTAGCAGTTTGTATTAAAACTAAAATCATCAGGCAGTAGCTCAATTGATAAAGTGCAAGGTATGTTTCACATGATAGTAAAGAGTGCAAGTTCACTTCTTGGAAAAATCAAAATTTTTGGATAAATTATTTATTTTAATTGAAGTTATTTACTGAAAAGTAATTAACAGAAAAAAAATTGTTGACACAAGTAGGAATTGACTTAATTTTTTATATATTACTTGTTTGATAATTTCAATTCGAATGATAATGAGTCATCTGAATAAAAATAAATATCACTAGATTTCTTTTCTTAAAAATAAAAATCATTCTTTTTTAGTGTGCACCTGAAGAGTCGCTTTAAATTCTATATTCTTTTAGAAATAAAATTAAACACTAAATTTGTATAAGTCATTTCGTTTTCGTCAAATGAAGCGCGCTGTTTATTCAAATATTCTTTGTCTTATGAAAACGAGGGGAAAACCAATTAACTAAAAAAACGTAAAAGAAAATTAAATTAATAATTATGTAAATTCCGATTATATATTTTACAGCAAGAATATTTTAATATATGAAATATAACCATATGACTTGGTCCTAGAGAAAATAGTATTTCTTGCATCGAGAAAAACATTGCTTTCATATTCCCAAGGTCAAAACTGTGACAACAAGACTATTACACTAAGTGCAAAACAACATTAGTCTTTCTTCACTCTTAGTAGATACTACTTCTTATAACTATTTAAGCTGTCTCCAAAGTTTAATTTGAGTACGTTTGTTCTTTGATCGAAGGCCAGTAACTTTTTCTAGCGAAAGAGCCAGTGCTGTACCTCAAAATAGATTTTTAAGAATTTTATTTGCCAAAATAAGCAAACCTCGGTGTGTTGTAATCATAATTAACAAACAATTAATCATACTTATTAAATATTTTTTAATTATTAAAACAATACAAATAACATATAAAATGTCTCTAATTTGCTTTATATAAAGTAATTAATGACACATTTTAAGAAAGATTCGGTTTATTAGATATTTAAATAGAGAAAGGTACTATTAACCTGATTTGAAAATGAATTAGTTTTTTGGGCACCTGAATTTTTATTTAGAGTAATTGTGAATCCTAGACATTAAGAATACTAACTTAGCACATGTGTTCACTTTAAATGTCATAAAATGAGTGGCTAAGTGGAAACTTCAACTAGCATATGATATATTTTACAAGAAAAAATGTGCTTTTGTGCGAATTTGCGAATTACATCGTAATTTCAATTATTTTACTTTCTATTTCTTAGCTTCTGAGATATACTAATTAAGCTATTTAGGTCTGACCAAGTGATGCTCATTAATGGTCACCTAGCAAGGAAAACATTAAAATGACATCAATATTCAAGCTTTCATATCGCAACAAAAAAGAAGCCATTCGATCCATGACAAATTTACATGAAGTCTATCTCAATGCACGTCGGATCTGTAGTGGAGTTACAATACGAAGTTTCTATTCTATGGTAAGAGGCCAAGGTCAAGGTACCCACAGCGCGGACATCAGCAATATGAAAACATTTCCTAAACAAAATTAGAGAAACCCCTTTCACTCGTATTTGAGTTGCTGTTTCGGACGTTGGCATATGTCACTGTATAGTGTAGAACATCATACATGTGGATGGTATACAATCACGCTCATATGCAAATGTTTTAGTATTTAAAAGCTGATGACTACCCACATCATTTAGACTTTGCGATGTATATTCTCAAAAAATTCACAGTTTCTTGCTTTCATGCTATGTACTGATAAAATATCGATTCAAATACTCAGAATAAATATACTTGGACAGAGAGATATCTCCGATTAAATACAGGATGAGAGTTTCCTTTAACACATTTATATGCATTGTTTATTAAATCTTAATTGAACCTCATATTTTGCCAGAAATTAGAACTGAAATAAATTAGAGCGTTTGACAGAAATACAGTGCCTGATCTTCTTAGAGCAATTATATTCCGATTTGATACGAAGCAGCCATCCATTCACAAGACAGACACAAATTAGGCCAGTTCACTTTCTAACCATTGTCCAAAAGTTCTTGAATTTCATACATCCTGCACACTTAGACGTGTTAGATTTCTGATTTTATCTTCATGCTCTCCATGCTTAACCCTCCTATGAAAACATTGTTGTATGAGTCTCTTATTGACAGCGTGGCAGATCTTGTGAAAATCAATGTTGCAGCAAATAAGACAAATACAATACTAACAACATGTGAGGGTGCCGCATTCTTTCATTATCTGATGTTAATTATGTAATGTTACAATGGTCATCACTGAGTTTTTTTTCTGGTGTCAGTAGCAGGGATTTTGTTATTTCTACCCCTTTTTACTGTTTAAAGTTCAATTTACATACCTCAATTTACGCTTTTCAGCTACACAGTGTGGAATGCGAGGGTAGCTTCCATAATAAATATTGACTTCTTAAATTTAATCATCTATATATTTTTGTTAAAACTCTATTGAACCATCTATAAATGACTCTTTAATGTGTTTATTCAGCTCTTGGAATTAAAGAGTATGAATAAGTTTTAATGTTCAATAAATAATTATCTTACTTATAAGCAACATCATTTTAGTTGATTGATTTGATAATTATGAATTAATAGTTATAATTTAAATTCAACCAAAATTCTACGACTTTTTATTTCCCATTTATTATTTTTTTTCTAAAAATCTCGTGACTTTATGCAGTATAAAGAGATTAAACAGAAATTTATTTTAATCTAATATTTATATATTATCTTTCAAATATATTCCTTCATAATCATTTTCTTAAAATAAAGTTAATAAAAACATTTACTTATAAACTGAAGACATTTATTTTAATTTTAACATACATACATTTAATCCCAGTGAAAATTGGCTTAAAATGAAATATCAAATAGAGAAGCTCATGACGCTGCATTTAAAATTTCAAAAGCAAACAGAATATTGCTATGTTAGTATTGTTCTGAAACAACAGAAATCATCAATTTTTCCTTTAAAGAAAGATTTGCCACTTCCTTTAAGGACTCAAATAAGAAATAAAACATTAATGATTTTCAGAATATGAATTTTTAAAATATTAATAATGAGCTGTGAGCAAAATGAACTGACGCTGCATTGATTCATTTTATTTTACCCATCCTTAGTCTTTGAAATCCACTTAGTGCGGATCACTCGAGTGGAGACAGCAAAAGCAGAAAACTATAATTTCTGACATCCAATACATTAACGCAGTAATCCCCGGCAGTAAAGGGATAATGAGCTTTTCGGCACGTCATTTCCAAAATTCTGTATCACTTAGATTTTTTTTGTGCGTGTATATGTGTATGAGCTATTATGTTTCGAAGACTTAGCACACGTGTAAGGTCTTAAATGAGTTTATTTGGCATCATTCACAAATGAATAAAAACGACCATTTTTAAAACACTATCATAGTATCTTTATACCTGTTATACATAACAGCTATTATTATTTTATCTAGAAGCAAAGCAATATACAAGTTAGAAATGGAA
>JAOUZG010008446.1:3111877-3129288 GCA_026289955.1 Argiope argentata
TTATTATTTTATCTAGAAGCAAAGCAATATACAAGTTAGAAATGGAATTGTGGAATTTAATGAGAATTAGAAATTTGTGCATCTATTTAGGAATGATGACATTACACATAAAATGAGAACGCTGGATTGGGGAGAAATTTTTATGCTTGCTAATTTTGAAATAAATAAAAAATATTGTTTAATACGGAAATAATTCTTCAATTGTACATTTATCATTGAATTAGTTAATTGATGTACGATTTTGGGAAAAATAGAGACGACAAAATATCGATAAAATATAACTGAATTTATCTGCATTGTAGTCAAATAATTTCCTTAAATTACTGAAGACCCAGAAAAATTTTCAATTAAATCAGTATAAAAGTTTAACTAACTAGCATAATAATTTAAGTTAATGGTTTTATTCCCATATCAAAAAATTTCCTTACATTAATTTTGGATGACAAATCCAATTTTAAAATTCTTTTCATATGTAATTACTTCAAATTTAAATTTAAATTCTCGGTTTTTCTTTTCTTTCTTTTTTTGTCTCATCATAGAGTAGTAACTTTAAGATTCCTTACGACAGTAAAAATATTATTTTTTGCCACTCAAAAGTGCTTTATTGAATGCTTTATTCGAAAATTTGGAATTTTCACGAAGACATATTGAAACTCCGATGGCAGCAAATATAAATCTGAATATAATCATGACTTTAAAAATTACAGATTTTCGCTCATACTACGCTAATTAGATTTTAAAGTATCAGCAAAAAGCATTAAAAGAAACTAAAAAGTATATAAATTGCAGATGAAAATGCTCAGGAGCATCATAAAAAAGTTTTCATTGCCACATTCTTAATTTTAAAAAGATTCATGGTAGTTCTTTTAAAAATGCATGTACGATTCAACCATCATGATTTATATCAGTTTGAGTACACAGTAACATATCATTTAATTTCTCATTTTAGAAAATAAATAAATAAACAAAATGAAATGAATTTCCTTAAATAAATTTATTATTACGTCCACAATGAAACCAACTTTTTTATAGAAAAAAATTTCATTTCATTGATAAAATTCAATTACTAATAAGTATAACTTAATATTTTTTCTAAAACTATAAAATTATTTAGATGAGGTGTAAATGCGGAGAGTATGATTTGGAAGGGAATAATTATTACGAAACACACAGAAAAAAATGTGAAAGCTTTATATCTATACTATATTTAACCATCCAGTAAGCCAGCAAACCCTCGTACATTCTTTTATTACTCGTTTATATCTTCTGCATGATTCACAGTTTTACTGTAAAAAGTCTTAGTATTTACTAATCATACAATCTGGAATAAATAATAAAAAAAATAGTAAATGCTTTCATAGCGCAAAAAAGGGTTCCTTACATGCAATAAATAAGAAAAACCGGCATCAAATTTCCAATGTATCTAAATTTTATTATTATTTTTTTATTTCAAATGCATCAAGTGAATAATTGCCAAAATGAAGAAAAAAAACTATTTAAAAAAAATTCAAAGAAATTAGTATGCAAATATAAAAATAGTTTGAAAGAATATTAAATAATGGTAGATGTTTTCTTATTTATTGTTTTGTAATTTAATTCGACTCCTTAAAAAAGTTTTAAAAAACTATTTATATGAACTTGTAATGGTTATTTCCTTCCCATATTTCTTTTAAAGAAAATATTTTGAATTAGTCAATTTGGTGTTTTTCTATTATCAGGGAATTTAGTCATTTCAAGATATCTTATAAAACAAAACAATAAATGCCAGCAGGTATTTGAAAAATATTTCTACTTATATTAGGATTTCTTATAATTGCAATTTCATAATTTAATCCATTCTACTTCTAAGAAACTAAAAAATTAATTTTGATGAATTTAGTTCTCAAACTCTTCCACTATCGGAGGAAATCCCCAATATCTAATCAAACCAACTGAAAAAAAAATCCAACTGTTATTATAAAATTATTTTTTTAATATATGTGTTTTCTTTTGATGTTTAACTTTTGAATATTTCGTCATATGTAATAACTAAAATAATAAAAATTATATATTTTTTCTTTTATGCTTTATAATATAAAACTCATTATTGGATAATAATTAATAATTTTTAATATATCTCATAAATAACAGCTGATAACAATTTGTATATTGTTTATATTTTTTCCTCTAATTTACCTAGAAAGATATTTTTCCATGTTATCGATTAATATTTAAAATATGTAATCAACAACCCAATATGAAAAAGAAAGACATTTTTAAAAGACTATTACAAATATTCCTAAATTTTCTCTATTATAATTGATCTTACCCTATTTGACACTTATACTTTGTTGTGAGAATCTGTATTGTTCCTTAAATCGACTTAAATTATCATTAGCCTTTTGCGCTATCAGTTAATTAGCAGAAATGTGTGCCCGTCCTATCTAAATTAATTCCAAATAAGCTTTAAGTAGTACAGTAGCGCAGAAAATTTAGTAGACATACGGTGTACGTTATTTTCAGTATAGGAGAAAAATTCCAATGACGTTCATTGTACGTCAAAATAGAGCAAGAGGTTAATCATAATTTATACAAAATTATTTTTTAAAAACACTACACATAGTTTGTAAATGAGAAATTTAAGATCATAGGTTTGAATTAACAATTCGTTCGGATCCAATTTTTCTACTGCTTTTCAAGTTATTTTGTCAAATTTGTGCAGTTTGAAATATGCATAAACAAATTAAGAACTCGGTTTGTTTCGTTCTCGGTCACCTTTTCTTCCTTTTTTCCTTTATTGTGTCCTCTTCTCTAAAATATATATGAGAAGAGACTTTAGCATTTTATTGAAATGATTTTCATTTAACCTATTGTATGAGAGTACTCAAGAGTCAGTACTGAGATGAATGGTACTAGTTTGGTTTTAGCATTAAAATTGCGTTAATTCAGTTTTCAATGGATCAATTATTAAATAATCTTTATCTACTAATACATTTGATAAAAATTCCTTTTAAAGTGCTTTTATTAAAGCCTTGAAATATAGAAGTTTTAGTGTTTGATGAAGAATTTATTTAGTTTCATATGCCATTGAATCATCTATTTCTTAGTATTCATGCCTATTTAAACCTCTTTTATGGAATCAAATTTAAATTAAGTTTATAGATTGAAAAGCAATTATAATATGCTCACATTAAAAGGATGTAACTTCTTTGAGAATACGTAAGAGAATAAAATTTGAGAATTATTTTGCACAAAGAAGGAAAAAATAAATAACAAAATTCTATTATTAAAAAAATGAAATTAATTTTAAAAAATGCGCAAAAAAATTCAAAATATTTTGAGTTTTTATTCATAAAAGCAAACTTTGTAATCAAAGTAAAGAAAAGAGGAAAGTGAATATATCACGAGAAGTATTTATTTCAGATGAAATCCTTAGATTCTAGAACTTACAAATATCTATAAGTCCATTAAATCTATTTAAAAATAAAGTATGCGAATTTAACCTATTCATTTTAGATATATATTTTCCTAACATTTGATTTAAATTTTTCTTAAATTCCAAGAAATCGACTAAACTGTATTGAATACACATTAATTCTTTGTAAATTTTATTAATGGTTGAAGAATATGAAATGTTCTGGCCTGTTTTTTAAGAAAACTATGCGGTTATCTTCACTTTATAATTTAACGGCTTATTTTTAACCATATTCTGTTTACTAAGAAGGAAATAAAGTACATTTTAGGCTCCGGTAATTGAGTATATCATCATTTTTCACGAATTTGAGATGAATTTATGCCTTTTTAAAGATTAATTTGAATATACGGTTTGACGTACAATGTTTCAAGGTTTAGGTGGCTCTCATTAAATTAAAAATTTAACACAAAGACATGTTACAATCATTAATTCTTTTACAACCAATACCGGAGATCTGACATCAAAACCTAAATTATTCTCTTAGAACTGAATTCGGAAGAAATAAGGACATAGAACAATAAGGAAGACAATTTTCTTCATTGTCTTCCTTATTATTTATACATTTAACAAGAAAATGCTGATTTTTACATCTCAGATGACACTACATTTTTTAATGATCTTATTTCTAAAATAATTTAGTTTTCCTTGTAATTACTTGGAAATATCATGGAAACTGTTAATAAATTAATCCCAAAAAAACAATATTATTTAATATGAGGAATTATATGCAAATGGGAGCAAACAACATAAATTAATTTCATTAATGGGTTTGTTAATTGAAAAGGCAGGGAACAACTTTTCATTGAATTAATGCCAATTATTAGAAGAAACTGAATTATAAAGATGAATTAAAATCTATCTTTCCTGAGATACAAAAATGTACTGATTTTTTCTTTGCACATAGGATCCTCTCTTAACCAAAATTGAAAGAAAAGTTCAAACATCAGTGGGGAATTAGAGCAGACTTATACTTCAAAAGTTTTTCAGTTTCAAACAAATTCGAAAGATCACAATAGCTCAGTTTGCAAGAGAATTTTGGAAGCCTTTAGCCTATTATTGTAAAGACTTTGTATTATCACGTAATGCACATTTCAGTACAGAAAGGTTTCCAGGGTAATAATATGAAATGATTACTCTAACTCTCACTTTCGTCGTGATAGCAGCTTAAATTAGAAAAAAGGTCATTAATTTATTTTTTTTCTCAAAATTGTTTGGCAATAAAAATTAAAAAGTTTTTACTTTTTAACATTCAAATCAATGTCTTCACTTCCTTTTTTGTTCATTTTCTCTAAATGAAAAATTGAAAACCCGCAAATTATTTTCAGTTTTCTACAGTTGTATGCCTCTCAAAGTTTGTTTTGAAAAATCTTAACCCTTTCGCGACGGCGCGCCTGTGCCACTCTTCGCTATTTTTCGCAACAGAGTGACTGACTATACTTCGCCACGTTTTCGCCGCCGTATCTAGATAACGTCAGCCTCTGTGGACGAAAAAGTGGCTGCCGTATATATACGGCGTCAGCCTCTGTGGACCAAAAATTGGCTGCCGTATATATACGGCAACCGTCGCGAAAGGGTTAATTGAATGGATTTTCATCTAAACTTATAGGGCTAATAAAAGAGCATTGTCAGCATTAAGCGTGTTGAAATAAGTGTATAAAATACATCATTAGAATCTTTGAGTTTAGATAAACCAAAAATATACCTTTGATTTATTTTGTTAAGGCTTAGAATGAGTTTTAGCTACATATAATAAACAAATAGGAGGGATAAGAACGATTATTATATAAGTGGTATAGTTCAGATAAGCAGTATTTGAATTATATTAAATAATTAACGTTATAAGAAATACTATAGCTTATTGTCGAAAAAGTTAAAATATCATACTTTGTTCGGTTTCAAAATATGCTTATTCAAATCATTTGAAGGCGAAACCACTAAAAAATAATTTTCTTAAAAATTTTTTGAAATTAACAAAATTCTCATTATTTCATTAACAACTGCTTTGTAAGTTGTGCTTTACAATCAAGAATGTTATATAAACCATTAAATTCATGCATATAAAATAAGATCAAGATGTCCTACTATACTATTAAGAAAACATCTGTAAGAAAAATAAATTTGCTTTTTCGAACAGTTTTTTGGAGTTAAACTTTCAATTGGTATGTTCTTTGCTTTCATATTTTAATGATTTTTTCTTGATTTTACGTATAAATGGTCTTTTTGTGATTCAATTTTGTGGTGATTTTAATTAGATTTTTTAAAAAAAAATTGGAAATAATTTTGTTTGTTATTGTGTAATTTATTCTCTTTAATTTTGTGATATTAATTTTATTTCCAAAATCTCAATTTCCTGAGATTTCGTGTAACGAGAGGTCAATTTATTTGGACGAAAGTCAGACTTCTTACAGAAAAAAAATCCCAACTTTGAATCCTTTCCTGATGGTGACCCTTGAGAAAGTCTTCAGATCGGATTCCTCATATCTTACTTTTTGTTGCTATTTACATTAAAAAATGTCTAATTTTAATTTTGTTAAGTTCATTTATGTTTTAGTTGTAGCAGCATATTAGTCTCTTTGTACAATTTCTTTAGTTAATCTTTTATTAGTTTGGTTCAGGAAATATTTTGTAATTGAATTCATAATGATTGATTTTGGATTGATAATTTCTTATTTAATTCAGAATAGTTTTAAGAATTTTTAAAAACAGATTGACATCATAACACACAGAATTTTACCATTATAATGAATTTGAATCTTGAAAATCTCTAAGCATCTTTCGAAAATGTTTTCTGTTCGTCTAAACACAAAGTATTCAGTTCTCATAAAACGATTTTTTTCAATATTACATTTTGTCTTTAAAATAAAATAAATGTACCATTGAAACATTTAATTTTTTTTCTGCTTAATAACTATTAATGAACTAGATTAAATTTTTCTTCACATATATTGAGGCTATATTCTACCTAAAAATATACGTTTCTTTGCTCTTTTTTGACTTTTTGATAGAAACTGGGGATTTTAACATTAAAGAAATAAACTCTGTGTGGGGTCATGCGCTTTCACAATTGTATAACCAGGGTGTGGTTTGCATATTCAAGTAAATGCAAGTTTAAAAACAAAACAGTTTATTTTCAAAACACATAATCCATACATGAAAGCCTCACAACCTTCACCCTCCGGCAAGCCAAAATAAGTCCCGTGTTGTTGGCTCTGCAGCTCCATCTACGCAATGACTAGTGTCACAATATATTGCCCCGCGATGAAAATCTTGCATCACAACTTCCAAAAGAACTTCAATTATGATAACAAATTTCTACAACATTCAAAAATATATCACTAAATTAATATAATATTAAAATATATATTTCAAACTTCTAAACAATTATTATAAAAATAAATGGAAAAGCATTGAAATACACAAATTATCAATTTCGAACAAATATAACACAAATGGAACTCGAAATAATTTTAAAAAAATTAATAAAATTTTTAAAATCACTAAGTTTTTTGACAAAATGGCAATGGTGAGAGTTTGGTTATAGGACGTTTAAATTAACCATTCTGAGCCCTCAAGCCAATAACGCCAATTTTTCCATTAGTTCTAGGGTAGAGTTTAATCACTCTACCCAAATGCCATTTTATAGATGGTAGATTATCCTCATTCACAAGCACCAAATCGTTTAAGTTCAAATTTGGTCACCTTCTTTGCAATTTTTCCCGTATCTGCGTGACAGATAATTCGAAGACCAACATCGCCATAATTGTTGAAATATCTGTTGAATCAATCTCCAACGTTTAACTGGCGCTATTTCATCTATCACATAAGGCTCAGGAATGGCTGTTTGAGCAGTTCCAGGTGTTAGGGGACTCCAGTCATTTGGGTCATTGGAAATAGTCACCCCAGGTCTAGAGTTCAGGCACACCTCAATCTGATTTACTAAGATGAAAAATTCCTCAGAGGTGAATAGTTGGACACTAATCGTTCGTTTCAAATGAGTTTTCGTTTGCTTAATGCCATTCCCCTATAGACCGCCGAAATGAGATGCAGAAGTGGGATTGAACCTCCACGTGATTGTCTCCTGTGTCAATTCATTGTGGAATTCCTAAAATGCCATGATTTCTCAGATATAAATTTTGAGTTCCCGATTTACACCAACAAAGGTAGTGCCTTGATCAGAAAACATTTCTTGGTGTTTGCCTTGACGGACCTCATATCTCCTTAACGATGCCAAAAAAGGCCTCTAATGAGAGATCACCAACTACAAAATGCACTGCTTTTGTTGCAAAACATATAAAAAAAGAACACTTAGCACTTGATAGGTCTCACACCTCTTCCCTTGAGGGGCTTTACATGGAATGGCCATGCATAGTCGAGACCCACTCAGGAGAAAACTCTACCAGCCACAACTCTAGGTGCAGGAAGATCGGCCATGATTAGTGATGCAGTACTCGTTCGATTTTCAAAGCATCTTATGCAATTCTCTATAACTTTGCACACTGCTTCTCTACAGATTATTATCCAGAATTTCTGTCGTATAGTCGAAATAGTTAGGAATGTTTCCCCATGAAAGTGAGTCTCATGAAAGTGCTTAACAATCAACTCAATCACGTGATGGTTTTTCGAATAGAGAGCCTGATGTTTTTGGCTTTCAAGTATATTAGCAAGCTTCAATCTACCTCCAACAAGAAGCACACTCTGACCACCCAAGAATGGACTGAAGGAGATAACTGGTATTTGAGATAATAGGTTTTTCCTTAACTCTAAAGTTGAGATTTCATCCCTGAATGTTTCCTTTTGAATTAGCCGCACAATAACGTTTGAAGCTCTATCAAGTTCTAATATTGTAAAATCTCCTTTGGTATATAACTCCGTAGGGTCGGAATTATTCACAAATCTAAAACACCAAGCCACAACTCGTGTAAGCTTGCTCCAAGTATAAAACTTCGTAAGAAAATCCCTTTCCTCCTGTTTATTGGATGCAGCGCGCACCATAGTTTTTCGTTGCTCTTCCAAGAAGTTTTCTTACAGTTCAGAATACAAATTAATTGGAACGTTTTTATTATCAAGTTCAACTTCACTAAGCTAAAATGGGCTACGAAACCAAAATTCGTTATTCAAGAGATCGATCAACTTTGCACCTCTAGACACAAGATCTGGATGATTTTCAGTTCACCTACAAAAGACTCAATGAGAGGGAGTTTTGAATTCTGAATTTTTCTGACACGGTTTACCACAAATGACTTCCATTTATTAGCAGAACCTCTAATACAGTGTAACACTATTTGTGAGTCACCAAAACAATGAATATTATTACTTATAATTTTAAAAAGGGTTTTCAAATACTTAGCTACTCGTGTAGCAACAGTAGATGCCATTAATTGAAGGCGGGGACTCTATCTTAATTCCTGTGCCATGCAAGAAATATTTTCTCGGAATACTAAAACCGCAAGTTCTTCGATCTCGGAACACCAAATCAAGAATTCATTTGTCAACTCCTCCGACACCTTGCAATTCCAATCGCATCCCGATTCCCAAGGCTCTTGAATCATAAATTTAGCTCTAACTACATATGGCGAAACCAAACCAATTGGATCATAAGTTTTGGCTACATTTTTCAAAATGATTAATTTAGTTATTTTGTGTAAACTCAATAACTCCCTTAACTGTGGCATATCTAACCCCAAAGTGTTTCAACCTGTATCCCAATTTAAACCAAGGATTTTTGTAGAGTTTGTATTTAAATTATTTTCATCCATGTTTTCATATTTTAATTCCGTTTTTGATCAACAACTCTCGGAAGTTTCTATAGTTGCTCTTCATTTTGCGGAGATAAATGCCTGCATCTTTTAAAATACCTACCGCAGTTGTCGATAGATAAAAGGCTTTATCAGTTTTGGTTCCATGTAAAAGACCAACATACAACAACCCATCTAACATTTCTACAACATCAGCATGTCCCTCCCTGTATTTCTTTATATGATGTTTAATAGTTGCAAGTATGAAGGGCCATTGACAAGTTCCAAAACTCAAACGCGCCATTCTGAATATCTGAAATGGCGAATCCCCATCATTACTGAACCAAATAAATTTCAGATAATTTTTCGAATTCTCCTAGAGGAAAATAGAATGAAAGACACCTTTTATATCCACATGAAACGCTACTTCATTTAATCTGAATTTTAAGATATCTAATAAAGTACTATACGAGTTTGGACCCAGAATTACACACTCGTTCAATGATTTAGTTTCCCTGCCCTTAGAAGAACAGTCATATACGACGCGGACGGCACTAGTTGCCTTATCAAGACGGATTACAGGACTATGTGGGGCAAAATAGCTATTCATCTCATTTTCATAACCATCACCATTCGGTTTTATTTCAATTATTCCTGTCTCTACTTATTCATAATTTAGTCTCTTGTATTCATTAAAAAACCACTAGTTTTTCTATAATTTATTTTATAGTTTCAAAAATCGCTGCTCAGCAATAAGAAAGTTATTTTTAGTTCCGACTTTCCCTCCATAAATAACAGCCCAACATTATACTACCCATTTTCAAAATGCAAGTTTTTTTTTTTAATAAATCGATATACTCCAAATCTTTATGCGATAATGAATCACTATTGCATGAAATTTTCCTCTCATCCCCAAAACGACTGAAGGCCGCAAAGTGTTTGGGAATCATTCATTTCCCTAACGAATGCAGAATATGAATTAACACACGACACGTCCCCATTTACAAACCTTTGTCCCCAGATTGTATCTTCAAACAGTGTTTGAATTTAAAAAAAGATCCTCTGATAATTTTTTGGGGCCCAAGTTATACAAGCCAAAATATTTATTTTTCTTTCACCGGAAGGATCATCTGCAAGGTGTAGATGCTCCTTTCGTATGAATTTAATAACAAACGGTGCAAGTTGACCTTGAATTGAACTTGAATCACAAGATATTTTATCTGTGACGTAAACTTCAATATTTATTGTTTTCGATGAATCATTGGTAAAAGTAATTTTTAGTGTGCCCCTTGTCGCGCCAAGGATGCGAAGTCTGCAATAAAGACGGAGGGCAAAGTAAACAAACACTTCTGTGGAATAAATACGGTTACCACTTTTCGGAATATAATAATGATTTTTTTACCAATAAATATTGTTTTTTTCAGACCACCTGTGTCGGTCTGTCGGGCGCAGAGCAAAAGTTAGAGCATGAGAGGCCTCCGGCATCTGTTGAAGGCACCGGGCAGATTTTTTTAACTTAAAAATACATCCTACGATTTTGCTATTCTCGGGAGCAGGAATCGAGTAGCTTCGCTAGCATATTGAACATAAGGACTGTGTGGATAACAAACAGTGCATAAACATAAGAAGAGGAAGAAGTAATCAAACAATTATCCAAACAAAATTTCAAACAAGCAATATTTCCAAAATTCATCAGCTCGTAAAAAAGTATATTTATTCCCCTCACCCTTCATCCATTCTGCTGATTCGAAATACTGTCTTCCATTCCACTATTACCATTGCACAATTACCAACATAATAAATCATCAAGGAAACCAACCATTAGAGAAAAAAAAGAATTGTCAGAACTGCGAAGGATTCCATTGCATCTGACTTTTAAAGTAATAATGCAGACGAATTCGTAAAATACGAATTCACACGATTTTTTAAAGCTCATATTGACAATCAAAAATTGCAAAGGAATAAAGTACTTTAATTCAGGTTCAAATTAAAAATAAAATTTCAATTTTCTATTAGTTGTAAAAATACTTTTAATCATAATAATGAACAAAATTAAAATCTTTCATCGATAATTTTAGTTCATGTTCAACTTAACCATAGTTAAAAATAGTAAACAAAACAACTTTAGAGTTGCTAGAAGAGCGTTCCGTTGGGTTGCCATATTGGCGACAAATTTTGGGGCACACTAATCTTTACTTTAACCGAATCATTTCTACTCGTAAGAGTTATAGAACTAATCGGAAATTTCTTTTCTTCGCAGTCATTCCCGAAGGAATATATTTTTAATTTTTCTACTCTTTTTTTTATTGGCGTCTAATTCTTTGGCTAACTCCTTGGGAACAGTAAATTAATTCTGATCCTGAATCAATTAAAACCCTAACAATTCTCTGCTTTTTTTTTTCATGAGTGATAATTGAACAAGATTGTAATAAAACTTTTTTTTTGCGATAGTGTGGTAGACATGATAATTTTGTTTTCAACTGCACTAGCTTCAACTTTATGAAGCTTTATAATGAATATCTAACTCCGTTTTTTAGATAACCAAAGAAGTTCATTACGGGACACTTTCTTACAGGCCCCAAAGCGAGTCTTGCAGAAAGCTGCTTTGTATTTTCTAAAACAACGGTAACACATATTCAATGTTTTTAAGTGCTTATGCATTTGCCCATCATTAAATCTCATACACCAATAGAATTATGCTCATTAGAAATGTTAGAAAACACACAATATTTTCCAACTAAAGTACTAAATGTTGATATTGGTCCACCTGTAAACCGAGTTTTATTATTTTTGAACCCCTGTTACGTATTAGTGTTTACGACATATTTATCACTCCTTGAACTACCCATCAACCGAATGGCCTCTCTGCATTCAATTTCTACTTTTATGAATTCTATTAACTATTACCTCAGTATTTTCCCCAGACTCTTTTCATCTACGAAATTTCTGAATCAAATCTTCAGGCAATAATTTAAGAATTAATGGGTTTAATAGCTGACCGTAGGAACCACTAGTTATCTTCAAATTACCTAAATTTCTAACACAAATCTGTAACTGATCATAGAGCTTTCTCAAACTAAAACATTCGAAGAGCTCTTAACTTGTTCCAACTGTAGCAAAACCTGCACGAATTTTTATATAATTATATTTCTACATCCAAACCTTTTTACCAAACTCTTTCTACATGCATCATAATTTTCTTCAGATAATCTATAACCCGATACACAGTTGTGAGCGGAACACGACAATAAACTTTTTCAATATGTAAACTTTTCTATTTTAGCCAACCCTGTATTAGAATGAATTGCAAAATTCTAATCATTTAATAGAATCCCCATGAAATTTTTCTAAACTGAATTTTGTTAACCTTATTGAAACTTTACTTGCAAAACTGTTACTGTGTTCATGCACAATCACATTGTTGCCGTTTTGCATACCATTAAACTCATTAGACATTTATCGATGCATCCCTTCCCCTAACATATGTTACTGTTAATTGTCCTTGTCTTACTAACTATTGTTGCTTTACATATCATTATTTTACCATCATAATCTCCGCATTTTAATTAATTTCCTCATCATACTCCCTCTCATCAATTATCAGTTCAGCGATCTCAGAATCAAGCCTCTCATGATACTCAATTAAAAGGTCATATGATGTATTCAAATTATCACTCTATTCCTCGCCCAGTTTATTTTTAAACAACAGATTGCTCAACAGTTTAGTGATTCTACTACGCATACTGACACGTTGATTCTTCAATTTACCAATATATTTGTTCGGCCCGTCTGCCATAACTCTATGCAAGAATTACCATTCAAAATAACCTTTACATACCAAATTGCAGCTTGAAAATCTCACCACCTTGATTCCTCACTGGTGGCTCCAAACAATATGGGATCATGCACTTCCACAATTGTGTGCCCAGAGTGTGGTATGCATATTCACGTAAAACCAAGTTTAAAAACAAAACAGTTTATTTTCACAAACACATAAGCCACACACGACAGCCGCACCATCTTTGCCCTCCGCCAAGCCAAAGCATGTCCCGTGTTGTTGGCTCTGCAGCGCCATCTACCCAATCACTTGTGTCACAACACTTTCAATACAATATATTTATGGGAAATTCTTTTACAGCTAAATCCCATTTGACCTTATATAAGTTAATATCACTACTTTGGCGCTTAGAAATTTCTATGTTTCCAAAGTCCAATTTTGAATATACTTATGCGCAGATATTTGAGTTATGAAAAACACATAGTTAAAAAAAATCTCTTCATAAACGCTTATTGAATTTCATTTGTTTTAGTTTCAATTTTAAAAGAACAAAATAACTATATCTTATAAAAGAAATTCAGAATAAGAATTTTTCAACTTCATTACATCGCAATAATAAAGTAAAAACTAAAACAGCCGCTGTTAAAACCAAAACTTTCCATTTTATTTTTATTCCGTTTTTTAAAAAATTATATGCATTTAAGGTACAAAAGAACCTTATGAAAAATGTTGCTCTCTGTCTTTTATTTTTAAAATTAAACTATAAAAATTTATAGGAAATATAAGTTTATTTACAATTTAATAAAATTTATATTTGTTAAAAGTTTTCTTAGAAGAACAGTTGTGTTAAAGTCTTTTTTTGTGAAATATTAAACGCATTTATATTTCACATTTTTCTATCCAGATACTATATAAATGTTCTCAGTATAGAGGTATTAGATCAGGTTTTTATAATGTTAAAAAATTAAATTTATGATTGAATTAGGAAACAAATACATCTCCTCCTGTAAAGGGAAATGTGTCGCTGTGGATAGAGTGGCAGTCCAAGTTCAAAATTTTTTTCCTGGTCGTCAGTTCATATCTAGGAACCACTTAATGGTTCGATATTTTTAATTTTTTTTTTGAATTTTGTATATTATTCTAAATTCCAAATCTGTATTTACTCTCATCCATTTTAAAAAGTAAAATTCAAAAACAAATTATTTCGTTAAAATATTTTGAGATTTATTTCTATTTTTAAGTGCCTTTGTATTTTAAGTTAAGTAAGTAATTTATGATTGTGTTATGAAACAAAGACATCTTCTCCGATAAGGTGAAATGTGGCGTAGTGGATAGAGTGGCCGAACAGGCTCAGCAATTTTTTCCAGGTCCTCAGTTCGAATCTGAGAACCACTTAATGGCTCGATATTTATAACTTTTTTAAAACCATTAATATTATTCTAAATTCCAAATCTATATTTACTCTCATTTCTTCCAAAAAGTAAAATTCAAAACCAAATTATTTCGTTCAAATATTTTGAGATTTATTTGTACTTTTAAGTGTCAAGTTCATGCACATGTGCAGAAGATCACCAGCTTCTTAGCATTGTGCTTTTAGATCAGGTTCTCATAATTTTAACGACTTACATTTATGATCGTAATAAGAATCAAAGATCTCTCATCCGCTTATGTGAAATGTAGCGTTGTGGATAACACGGTAAAACGAAGTAAAAAAATTTTTTTGCCGGTCTTAAGTTCAAGTTTCAAAACCACTTAATAGTTCGATATATTTTTACTTTTATTATTTTAACAATTAGTCTAAATGCAAAATCAGTATTTACTCTCATTTTATTAAAAAATATATAATTCAAAAACAAAATATTTCGTAAAAATACTTAGAGAAATATGTGTCAAGTTCAAGCACATTCGCATAAGATCGCCAGTTTCTTCGCATTGTGGATTTGGATGAGGTCAGCATAATTTTAAAAACTTAAATTTACGGTTGTAATAAGAATCAAAGATTTCATCTCGGTTCAGGTGACGTGTGGCCTGGTGGATAGAGCGACCGGAAAAGTTCAATTACTTTTTGCTGGATTTTAGTTCGAATCTAAAAAACCACTTAATAGTTCGGAATTTTTAATTTTTTTTTAATTTTGAATATTATTCTAAATTCCAAATCTTTATTTAATCTCATTTCTTCCAAAAATTAAAATTCAAAAAAAAATTATTTCGTTAAAATATTTTGAGATTTATTTGTATTTTTAAGTGCCAAGTTTATGCACAGGCGCAAAAGAACATCAGTTTTTGAGTATTGTGGTTGTAGATCAGGTTTTCATAATGTTAAATACTTAAATTTATGGCTGCATTATCAAACAAAGACATCGTCTCCCCTCAGGTGAAATGAGGCGTATTGGATAGAGTGGCCGTTCAAGGTCATATTTTTTTCCTGGTCCTAAGTTCGTATCTAAGAACCACTTAATACTTCGATATATATATTTTTAATTTTTAATATTATTCTTACTTCCAAATCTGTATTTACTGTCATATCTTCCAAAAAGTAAAATTCAAAACCAAATTATTTCGTTAAAATATTTTGAGATTAATTTGTATTTTTAAGTGCCAATTGCAAGCACTTGCGCGAAAGATCGTCAGTTTCTCAATATTGTGGTTTTATATAAGGTTTTCATAATTTTAAAAACATGAATTTAAACTTATTATGAAACAAAGACATCCCCTCCCGTCAGCTGAAATGTGGCGTAGAGGTTAGAGTGGCCGTGCAAGTTCATATTTTTTCCCTGTTCCTCAGTTCGAATCTGAGAACCTTTTAATAGTTCGGCATTTTTTATTTATTATAAATTTTGAATATTATTCTCATTACAAAATCTCTATTTACTCACATTTCTTCCAAAATGTAAAATTCAAAAACAAATTATTTCGTTAAAATATTTTGAGATTTATTTTTATTTTTAAGTGCCAAAGTTCATAGACATGCGCAGAAGATCGTCAGTTTCTCAGTATTGTGGTTTTATATAAGGTTCTCATAATTTTAAAAACATAAATTTCGGTTTGTATTGTGAAACAAAAACATTTCCTGCTGTAAGGTGAAATTTGGCATAGTGGGTAGAGTAGCCAAGCTGGTTAGAAAAATTTTCCAGGTCCTAATTTCGAATCCGAGAATCACTTAAAAATTCGATATTTTTGATTTTTTTAATATTTAATATTATTCTGCATTCCAAATCTGTATTTAATCTCATTTATTCCAAAAAGTAAAATTCAAAACCAAATTATTTCGTTAAAATATTTTGTGATTTATTTCTAATTTTAAGTGTCAAGTTCATGCTCATGCGCAAAATATCGTCAGTTTCCCAGTTTTGAGGTTTTAGATCAGGTTTTCATAATTTTAAAAACATAAATTTATGGTTGTATTATCAAACAAACACATTTTCTTGCCTAAACTCAAATGTGGCGTAGTGGATAGAATTTCCGTTGAAGGTCAAAATGTTTTTTCCAGGTCCTCAGATCGAATATGAGAACCACTTAATAGTTCAAAATGTTTAATTTTTAAAATATTTTTAATATTATTCTAAATTCTAAATCTGTATTTACTCTCATTTCTTCCAAAGAGTAAAATTCAGAAACAAATTATTTCGCTTAACTATTTTAAGAGTTATTTGTATTTTTAAGAGCCATGTTCATGCACATGCGCAAAAGATCGTTAGTTTCTCAGTATTGTGGTTTTAAATCAGGATTTAATACTCTTAAAAACATAAATTTATGGTTGTATTATGAAACAAAGACATCTCCTCCGGGAAGGTAAAATGTGGCTTAGTCGATAGAGTGAACGTCCAAGTTCAAAATTTTTTATCTGGTCCTCAGTCCGAATATCAGAACCACTTAATAGTTCGATATTTATAATTTTTTTAAAAATTTTAATATTATTCTCAATTCCAAATTTGTATTTACTCTTTCCATCGAAAAAGAAAAATTCAAAAAAAAATTATTTCATTAAAATATTTTAAGTGTTAGAAGTACTTAGTTCATGCACATGCGAAAAAGATCGTCATTTTCATAGTATTGTGGTGTTAGATCAGGTTTTTATAATTTTAAAAACATGTTTATTGTTTTATTATCAAACAAATATACATCCTCTAGTAAGGTGAAATGTGGTGTAGTAGATAGAGTGGTCAAGCAGGTTCTAATTTTTTTTGCAGGTCCTCAGTTCGAATAAGAAAACCACTTAATAGTTCGATATTTTAATTTTTTAAAATTTTTTTAATATTATTCTAAATTCCTAATCTGTATTTACTCTCATTTCATCTAAAAAGTAAAATTCTAAAACAAAATTTGTCGTTAAATTATTTTAAGATTTATTTGTATTTTTAAGTGCCAAGTTCATGCACATGCGCAAAATATCGTCAGTTTTTCAGTTTTGTGGTTTTAGATCAGGTTTTCATAATTTTAAAAA
>JAOUZG010008446.1:3169637-3188891 GCA_026289955.1 Argiope argentata
TCGTTAAATTATTTTAAGATTTATTTGTATCTTTAAGTGCCAAGTTCACGCACATGCGCAAAAGATCGTCATTTTCTCAGTATTGTGGTTTTAGATGAGGTTTTCATTATTTTAAAAACATAAATTTATGGTTGTGTTATGAAACAAAGGCATCTCCTGCTGTATGTTGATATGTGGCTTACCGGATAGAGTGGCCAAGAAGGTTCACTTTTTTCCAGGTCTTCAGTTCGAATCTGAGAACAACCTAATGGTTCGATATTTTTAGTTTTTTTTAAATTTTTAATATTATTCTAAATTACAAACCTGTATTCACTCACATTTCTTCCAAAAAGTAAAATTCTAAAACCAATTATTTCGTTAAATTATTTTAAGATTTTTTTTGTATTTTTAAGTGCCAAGTTCATGTACATGCGTAAATGATCGTCATTTTCTCAGTATTGAAGGTTTAGATCGGGGTTTCAGAAATTTAAAATCATAAATTTATTGTTGTATTATGAAACAGAGATATCTCCTCTTGTAAGGAGAAATGCGGCGTAGTGGATAGAGTGGCCAAGCAAATTCAAAAAATTTTTCCAGATCCTCAGTTCAAATCTGAGAACCACTTAATAATTCGAAATTTCTTAATTTTTTTTTTAAATTTTTAATATTATTCTAAATTCCAAATCTGTATTTGCTCTCATTTCTTCCAAAAAGTAAAATTCTAAAACAATATATGTCCTTAAATTATTTTAAGATTTATTTGTATTTTTAAGTGCCAAGTTAATGCATATGCGCAAAAGATCGTCAGTTTTTCAGTTTTGTTGTTTTAGATCAGGTTTTCATAATTTTAAAAACTTAATTTTATGGCTGCATTATGAAAAAAAAAAAAATACATCGCCTCCGGTGAGGTGAAATGTTGCGAAGTGGATAGAGTGGCTTGCAAGTTCAAATTTTTTTTCTGGCCTTTAGTTTGAATCTGAGAACTACTTAATAGTTGGATATCTGGAATATTTTTTTTTAATTTTGAATAATATTCTAAATTCCAAATCTGTATTTACTCTTATTTCTTCGAAAAAGTAAAATTGAAAAAGAAATTATTTCGTTAAATTATTTTGAGATTTATTTGTATTTTTAAGTGTCAAGTTCATGCACATGCGCAAAAGATCGTCAGTTTCTCAGTATTGTGATTTTAGAACAGTTTTTTAAAGTTTCAAGAACTTAAATTTATGGTTGTATTATGAAACAAAGTCAACTCCTCCGGTAAGGTGAAATCTGGCGTTGTAGATACAGTGGCTGGGCAAGTTCAGTTTTTCCAAAAAGTAAAATTCGAAAACAAATTATTTCGATAAAAACTTTTGAGATTTATTTGTAATTTTTATGTATTTTAATTTTTTTATTTTGAATATTATTCTCCATAACAATTCCATTTTTTGTGTGAAATATTCAAAAAAATAAAATTCAAAAACTAAGTATTTTTTCAGAAGTTATACTGATTTTTTTGGTAATTTTTAGTGTTAAGTTCACGCAGATTCACCGAAGACTGTCTATTTCATAGCTTTGTGGTTTTAAACCAGGTTTTCACCATATTAAAAGTTTAATTATTATGGTCGTATGAAGAATCAAAGCCCTTTTAATCGTTCCGGTGATAATAGGCGTAAGGAATAGAGCGACTGAGTGAATTATAGTTTTTCCCTGGTCTTCATTTCGATTCTGAAGACCGATTAATTTTTATATATTGATAATTTTTTTCATTTTGAATATTATTCTCCATAACAATTCCATATTTACTCTGAAATATTCAAAAAATAATAAAATACAATTCTAAAACTAAGTATTTTGTCAAAAGCTTTACCGATTTTTTCGTAATTTTCAGTGTCAAGTTTATGCACATTCGCAGAAGACCGTCCATTTCATAGCATTGTGGTTTTAAACCAGGTTTTCATCATATTAAAAATTTAAATTTTATGGTCGTATTAAGAACTAAACACCTCTCAACCGTTCCGGTGATATGTGGCGTAATGGATAGAGCGACTGGGCGAATTCCAATTTCTTGTGGGTCTTTAGTTCGGATCACAAAATCGTTGAATTCTCATATATTTTTAGTTTTTTTAAAATATTATTCTGCAAACCGATTCTGTATATATTGTGAAAAATTCCAAAAATTATAGTTAAAAGGCAAAATATTTTGTAAAATTTTTAGATTTAATTGTCATTTTAAGTGCAAGTTCATGTACATGTGCAAAAAACCTTCCTTTTCTTATTATTTTGGTTTCAGAAGAGAATTTCATTGTATTAAAAATTTAAATTTTATGGTCATATTAAGAATCAAAGTTCTCCCAATCTCTTCGGTAATTCGTGGCATTGTGGATAGAGCGACGAATACAATTTTTAACTGTTGCTGGTCTTCAGCTCAAGTCTGAAAACCGCAAAATTTTTATACATATTTATTTATTTTTATTTTGAATATTATTTGAATACCAATTGTTTATTTACTCTAAAATATTTCAAAAAATAAATTTAAAAAATAAATACGTAAAAATTTTAACAAAATATTTTAACAGTCATTTTTAATGTCAAGTTTATGTACATTAGAAGAGCCTCCTTTTCATAGCATTTTGGTTTTAAAAGAAGTTTTCATTATATTAAAATTTAAAATTTTTCCTTCATATTAAGATTCAAAGGGCTCCCAATCGTTCTGGTAATGTATGGTGTTTTGGATAGCGCGACTAATAGAGTCTTAAACTTTTGCCGGTCTTCAGTTCAAGTCTGAAAACCACTTAATTTTTTTATTTCTTTTTAATATTATTCTAAATACTAATTCTATATTTACTCTGATATATTCTAAGAAATACAATTCAAGAATTAAATATTTTGTTAAAATTTTTACAAATTTAATTGTTATTTTTGTTGTCAACTTATTTTATTTTCGCAGACCGTCCATTTTTTAGCATTGTGGTTTTAAATCATGTTTTCACCATTTTAAAAACTTGAATGTCATGGTCTTATTAAGAATCAAAGACCTCTCAATTGTTCCGGGGATATGTGGTGTACTGTCTAGACCAACTGAGTAAATTCTGATATTTTGCTGGTCTTCATTTCGAGTCTCAAAACTGCTTTATTTATACATGTTTTTTTTTAGTTTTGAATATTATTCTAAATACCAATTCTATATTTACTGTGAAATAATCGAACTAAATATAATTCAAATATAAAATGATTATTTAAAATTTTTTAAAAATTTATTTGTAATTTTTAGTGTCAAGTTCATGCCCTTGCGCAGAAGACCGTCCGTTGCTCAGCATTGTTGTTTTAAACCAGGTTTTTGGTTTATTAAAGCCTGAATTTTATAGTCGTGTTAAAATTAAAATTCCCTGCAATCGTTGGTGATGTAGGGTGTAAGGGATAGAGCGATTGGACGAATTATATATTTTTTCTTGGCTTCAATTTAGAGATTATGAATAATTTCAGGAACGGTTATTATGTAATCAATCTCCTTTACCAGTGCATTATAGTTTTCTAATAGGATTTTGATTGAAATCCTTGATACAATCGTCTTGAAATACTTGATACAATCGTTTTACGTAGTTACTTGATACAATCTTAATTTCGATTACAGTTCTTAGATCACGATAGAAAATAATAAGCAATGCGATCTTTCTAATGGTAGCTCTCGAACAAAAGTTCAATCAATCATAGGGAAAGTCCCTTACTCACTGATGCATTTTCCAGGAACAGACCTCGCACAAAAATATTTGTGACTGACGGTTGGACTTATTGATCACATGCACAGAGCTTCCTATTTCACAAGCAATGAGGTCCCAAGCTCTCCATATCTCAGCGTATGATAACGACTATAGCTTGAAGATATACGCGGCTTGCCAAATTTTAGGGAAAAAAAGATTCCTTTCGAACTCCAGTCACCATATAAAAATATTTATTTGGGTTTTTAAACAAGTTTCTGCTGATATTCAATGCTTCAAACAAATTTCGTAAGTGATATCCTTAACTTAAATCTATCACTTCCATCAGGGTGATTTGAGGCGCTTCGGGAATTTTCGTTTAATGTCCAAGTGGGTCGGTTTCGTTCACCTGTTTCTGTTATAAGGGAGGTGGGTATTAAAATCGACTACTGTTCTAAGCACTAAAGAAGATCTGTGTTATCTCTGAAGATCGTGGACTTTTCACAGAAGATTCCCTGGCGCCTTAAGGTGGTATATTTGGCGAGAGATTCCCGAAATATGCGTTTGCGTATATTTTGTGTTTTGATTTTTTTGTAATTTCTATTTCTAGTGTTTTGATTTGCAGTTTTTATTTTCACGTGTTGTTATTGTAAACTTGGAAAAATTTATAACTATTTATAAAAGAAATTTTTGTCCTGAAGTTCTTTGTTAAAAATGAATTATATATAAGGATATCGACGAGTTGCTTAAAATTCTGATGATCATTAGAAACTCTCTTTCGGTATTAAGACTATTGTATTGCTATAAGGACAAACTATTGCATTGACACTTCTACCTATTCACATTACAGTTTTCTCAGACATAGATAACTACTCTAGTTAAAGTCTTTACAGTCCCAACATCTTATTCTATTATCAAAGACAATCGGAATTTTTGTTACCAATTACGACTTTCAAACAGCATTAAAATACCTCTAATAAATTAGGAATTTTTTCTTTCCTTCATAGAGTGAGATAAAGTTATATAAATGCCGAGTTCTTTGCACAAATACTACTCTGAAAATTTCTTTTCAAATGTAAATTTCTACTCTTTATTTTATGTACTGTTAATCGGTTTTCGTATTATCAGTGTGATTTCTTTTATTTAAACGCTTATTATTTCTTCATTATGAGTAAAGATAAAGTTGAATTCACTGATCAAAAAATTAAAAGAATCTTACCCAACTGATGAGAGTTACAGTTATCTGCCAAGGGAAGATGATGGTTGGTCAAAACAATGATAATTTAGTATCATTAAAAAAAATTCTCGTATTTCATTTATTTTTTATTTCATTCTAAAATAAATTTTTAAAATCATCTCCTGTATTTTCTGAATTATTTTAATGTAAAAAAATTTAGAAGTAATATATGGCATGCTGTCAATGATTGATAAAAAATTGTTTTAATAACATGTTACCGTGCTCCACTTTACAACGGAAGGAGAAGAACAGTAGCTTTTGAGGGTATTGGCGCCTGAGTACCAGAGGACAGAAGTCTAACTTCTGGCTCACACACATCATAAACCCTCTTTACGGAGCGGACTGCATGGATTTCATTCATTCATCCGCAAATCGTAATTTAGATCTGAAGCAGAGTACGATCACTTTTGATCCAGTATCCCCAGTGGTATTACTCTCGACATAGAGGACTTTGCGGCCACGACAGATTTTACAAGCTCCAGCCACACATACTCGGAGAGTCTTCGGCCGGTGAGGTTCGAACTCGCAACCTAAGGAATATGAGTGCAACGCTCTATCAACCAGGCTATCCCGGCCCTTTAACAACATGTTAAAAGTTTAATAAAAAATAAGATTAAAAAATAAGGATTGTTTTTGTGTACGTATGTCGGAATTTGTTCCAACTTTTACAAAGAATTTACGTGTGATTTAATATTTCTTAAATTTGTGGAAACTTGATTCGGAACTTTCGTTCAAAAATTGCTTTTATTTCATTTTAATAAGATCTTACCTTAATGTTATAGAAAAATCAAAATATCATTTTAAAATCAGAAATTCAGATTGAAAAATTTAATATGATGGTTTATATTAAGAAAATAATATTTATGACGAGCTAAAGTAAAAGGTTAAGGTTTCAAACTGAAGGAATGTATATGTGAAATATATTTCGCAGAGTAATTTTTCGCCCATGTTTTATTGAACAACTGCACGAAACTGAAACAAAATTCCATAAACATATCAATGTTCCAACCGAGCGAGAGACTAAAACAGTAAATTCAAAAACACCCTCAAGGGCAGAGTTTACGAGGATGTAGAACTTTCAAATAATTCACTCGTAGGGAAAAGAAGTCAGATGAAAACTAATCGAAAAATGGACGAGAATTGCCTATTGACTTTGTTAAATCGCATATAACAAGTGAACTAGCTATGTTTATTTGTAAGATTGTGAGTTCTACCCCCGACCTAAAAAATGGAGCTATAATTTTAAAAAAAGTCATCCCTCTCAAGAAAATGAAGAAAGAATGTTTTTCAAACCATAGAAAGGATAATCAGGTCAGAAATCAGTGGGGGCAAAAACCACCTACGAATAAAAAATGCGTTTTCGCCCCATCGTGGAGGAAAAGCGCACTTTATCAAGGACGAAGGATTCTCAAAACATTCGTTGCATAATAAGGTGGGGGCAAGATTCGAAGCAAAAATAATATAATGAAATTTATCGGTTGAAATCTGCATTTAGTTAGAGTACATATGAAATGGACGGGGAAAAATTGGGCTTGGTTGTATTAACTCATTAAAGGTGGGGATCTTGACGAAAGTATGCTAGGTAACGCGGCGACCACCCCGCCTCATTTTTCGTCCAAGAGCGGGCGAAATTTTGTGTAATCATAAAAAAATTTAGACTAAAAAAGTTTATTTGAAAGCTTAAAACTACAAGAAATATTAAAAAAGAACTAAACACTAATTACAATGTAGCAGCAAACCGTACTAATACGACTCCCACCTTTAAGCTACAGCAAAGATTCATCGTATTACTAGGACTCCCGCCTTTAAGCTACAGCAGAGATGCATCGTATTACTACGACTCTCACCTTTAAGCTACAGCAGAGATGCATTGTATTACTACGATTCTCGCTTTTAAGCTACAGTCGAGATAAATCGTAGTAATACGACTCCCGCCTTTAATGTGTTAATAACGCTAGCTGCTGTAGAATTAATATATATATCATCAAATTATACGGACACGATCGTAAATGAAATAGACGTTAAAAACATCACATGTTTTCGTTCTAAGCATATAGGTAGGAAATTATTTAATCACGAATGCATAAATCAAGGAGAAAACATAAACGACATATGATATTTCTTTAATGTAAATTCAACATATTTATCAGCAAGATTTTTAGGAGTTCAACTGTCTCAGAAGGAATTTCAGAATGTTTGCGAACATTGCTACAATTGAAACATTCATCGTGTTTGCTATGTGTAGGAGCTTCATAATCGGGTAAAACCTCTCTTGTTAGATAAATGATTGCAAACAATGCATGCGATTATGAATTCAAAAATATTATATGGTGCTATAAAGTTTTTCATCAATGGCTGTCAGAAGAAAAAATAAGTTTGTTCAAGGTTTTCCAGAAAAGTTTGAAAATTGAAGTCTAGTTATAATAGACGATTTAATAAACGATTGAAATTAAAAAATCGCTGAGTTGTTCCCTAATATAGTGCATCCTTCAAGACTTAGCGTTTTCTTGATTTTGCAAAATCTGTTCCCCCGAAATAAAGTGATGCGAGATATAAGTCTGAATGCGTAATACGTAATATTGTTTAAAAACAATGATGTCGGACAGATCCAGTGTTTCGTGAGGCAAGTAGCAGCATCGTTTATGGATGCTTACAAAAAGAGCATTAACGGCAATTTCAACTATTTGTTGGTGGATCTTCACCCGAGAACAGACGAAAAATTTAGGCTCAGAGTGAGAGCTTGTTTCCTGATGCTAATGGACTAGTGGATTTATGTACCGATAAGATGAAAAATGTGAAGAAACATTATCATTTATTGCAATTATTGCTCAGTGCATCCCCAGCTTAAAAAAAGAGCGATTATACGAATTGCCAATAAGTTTCAAATCCGTTGCCTCTCTGAAATTTGCCTTAACATCTTGGCTGGTAATTTGAAAATCAAAGTAAAGATATTGCGTGAATATAAAACTGCTATACGAAAAATTGTAAATAAAAAGTGCCATTGGGAAAAAAAATAAAAGAATTAACATACAGGAGGTTTCCTCCAAATCATTCTCTCTGCAGTCTTATTTGCTTTAGCAGGTTTGCTGGAAAAGCTACAGACAGTCGTATTTAATACACAGCATAAAACCTAACAATGGTAAAAAGAGTAGCTCTAGTTCCTGAAGAATTAGCAACATCCTACTATTCTAAGACGATGGAAACAGGAGTGCATACAATCGAAAACCAAATATTAAATCTCCTTCAGGAATCAAAATATTCAGATGATGCAAAAGCAAAATTAAACGATTTACTAATGAAATTTCAGGGCGTGATAAATGCGCCCAAACCACCATTGCGAGTTAGGATTGAGTAATCGGAAAAGCAAGAGTCAACATCTAAAAAGAAGAAATGAAACGCCACAGAAGGAAGATCCTACTTTACGTGATATTCTTTCTATTCCTACGAACTGCCAAAAAATTATGCCTGCCATTATGGAGAAACTGAAAACATGCAGTTATTTTTGGAATGAACATGGTGAATTGATGAAAGATAATTGTCATTCGAAACATGTATATTATTGATTTATTTTCGTGTTTGATGAGGAACTTAAAACAAGGTTACGAACCACATGGTTTTTCAGTTTTTTGGGAAGGGTTATAAACGGCAAAAAAAACCTATCGGTTGGACTGGTAATAATAAGATAGTACGTATTCCGGAGTTAGATACGACCTATACGAGATCTCAAATGACTTGAGCCTAGAATCTCCAGAAACTCCTAGAGGAAGAAAGAAAAAATAGAACGCAAAAAGAAAATGGAAAGAGTATAGAAGAATTATATTGCGAATTTTCGAATCCTGCATCATTTGGTGCTGTAAAGAAACTGTCGACTGTCCCTAAAATTCCATATCAGAAAACGGAACGCTGGTTATGAGTCAAGACACTTATACACTTCATAAACCGGTACGGTTTAAATTTCCACGAAGGGCTACGCTTTCTTATGGAATAAATGATTTATGACAATGTGACCTGATCGATATAAAACATTCGGCAAAACATAATAAGGGGTATAGGCACCTAGTGACATAATTGATGTATTTGCAAAGTATGCATATGTTATACCTTTTAAAAGTAAAACCTCTGGGGCGGTAAAAATGCATTTGAAACATTTTTGCAGAAAGTTAGACCAAAAAAACCTTCAAAAGGGATAAAGGCACATAATTTTACAATACTCATGTACAATATTTATTTGAGATATAGCATTCATCATTCAGCAGAGGGGGATCATAAAGCCAGTGTGGTTGCGAGGTTCAATAGAACATTAAAAAGCATGTTTAGGTTTTTACTTAGACAAATATGATGATGACGTTTTACAGTCAATGGCGAAGTCGTACAATGAATAGCTCATCGCAGTATAGGCATGGTACCGTCAAAAGCCCAGGATTTAGTATTCTAAATCTTCAATAAACTGTATGATTACGTAATAAAGAGTCAAATTTTAAACGTTGGAGACCTACTCAGAATATCAAAAGCAAAAAAAAGGCCTTTCTACGCGGATATTTACCATGGTGAAGTGATGAGTTAATAGTATCCAAATATATCACACACATTCAAGGTCAGCGGATTTGATGGATTTTCTTTTTAGCACCATAAAAGGCCGTTTTTATTTCCCTAAACTTCAAAGAGTCACCAAGCGTTCTGACGGCTACTGGTAAATAGAAAAGGTGCTCAAAACAAAATTTAGAGGGAGGAAAAAAAAGAGCATTTTGTTAAATAGTTAAGATATAAAGAAAGTTGAACAGCTGGGTAAAAGAAACATGGCTCAAGCAAATGATAACTTCTACATAACTTTACCGAACAACGCTAGTATGAATTACTTCCCTAAAAATACACAAGTATCATTCAGAACGAAACTAGCTCGACCGATAATACTAACCGGGGAATGGGAAGTTGGCTTATCAGAGATATTCATTCCACTAATATGGCTCAATATTGGAAATCATAACAAATATCCCATAACATATAAAGAAACAAAAATAGAGGAAAGGGGTTATATTGAATATGACAGAGTTAAAAAGATCAGGGAATTTCGGATGAATTGATTTAAAAAAAGAGTCAAAGTATCGAAGAAATATGCGGGTGTTCCATCTTTTTTGCATTGGATCACAAGAATATCAAACACGTTATTCCTGGTTATTCAGTAATTTTAACGGCGGCAGAGGTTGCGCGTTTGCTAACCATGCTTACCTTACCTTAAGAGGATCGAAATATAAGGGCATCAGAGAGCTTCATGTCCAGAAAACTATCAAAGGCAATTTTCTTAAAATTGATTCTAGAAATCTGTAAAGACATTTCATAGTCCGTACCCCTAGGTTTAACTCTAAGCATACCGATTTGGAGAAATTACCTCAAGGAATCTTACATATTATTTCTAATATGATGCTCGCAGGGATTGGTGGTGCTGCCGATTTCGACTATATGCAAGACAAGGTCGAAATGACTGTTGAAAAGAATGTAGAACTTTAATTTAGATTGATGTACACTTCCATTTTTATGAGAATGTTGAGCATGGAGAAAGATCGTTTGAACCGGTACAACCTAGCATGTTTTACAAAAACATCGATAGACCTCCAATAAACGAGTATTTTTGTGTAAACATTATAGATAACCCAGGCAGCATCAGTCGCTGGCAACTCATTGACCAATGCTCTCATCCATCGACTACCACTAGCCGGTATTTCGCCAACGTTGGCGTTGCATTAGCGCGGTGTCGGATTGTGACCAGATTTTTTGCCCTCGCCTCTGAAAGTAGCATTTGCGCAAGCTCGTACGCTAACTTGGTGAAAATGGTCATTTTAATGTAATCGCCCCAATATCTGGAAAATCACTTTACACCTTTATATTATATCAATTCAATAGTACTCGGACGATGTAGACGTACGTACCATCTTAAATTAAAACATATAAAAGACATTGCTCAGTTTAATGTTACAATATGACAAGTAGAATGTAAATGCATTCGAGATAAGAATTCATAACGGATATCTAAGTAAATTGGGATTTTGCAATTTTATGTAAAACTCAACAGGAATTCATTCAAACCATGTTTTTAAAATAAGTTGACTCTTCAATTCTAAAATCAATAAACTCGTAAGAGTGGAATCCATTTAAATAAATTACTGCATAACTTGGTTGAAATTATAATGAAAAATTCGCTGTACATCATTTTCAGTTGCATAATACAATTCAGAAGGAGGGAAAATTAAATATTGTTTTTAATATTTAAGGAAATGTTTTTTACGAAAGGAATACCTAAGAAATCTGAATAAACAAATAAATTGTTTCATTTTCAAAAATTAAATTAAGAAATCAATAATATAGGTTATTTTAACATTTATCATATCCATTAAAACAAAATGAGAGTTAATCACAAAAATCTATTTACCGAATGAAGTAACTTCCAAATTTATCCACTTGTGATAGGTGAGGAATATACAAGTAATTAATTCGGCTTTAAATTGGAGTGATGATTCCTAATTGGAGACAAATTTCTATGAAAACCGTGCTAAAAAGAGCTAGAAAAAAACTTGCCGAATTCAATATTTCTGAAGCATGACTAGCTTTCTAATCCGTCATATCTACACTGATCAATACACTAACAAATTCTAATTTTTATTTAATTAATAAAAGGGTATTAGTTAAATTAATAGTTATTTGTTTATTCTTTATCTTGTGCATTTTTTTATTTGAATCAATTCAATATTATTACGACTTAGATTTATGCACCATCGTAAACTAACAAATTTGTAAATAGAGTTTATGATTTCCCTGAAACGTCTAATAATTTCTGCCAAAGGAGTAAAGGATATTCAGAAATTAAATACAAAATTGAATTCAAAATAACACTTTATTCGCATATTTGATTAACAAGACTATTACAACATATATTGATTAACAAGACTATTACAATAAAAAAATACAATATAAATACATGAAGACTCTAGTACAGGCATCAAAATAGCAAATACTTATAACCTAAATCAAGTTGGCATAAAAATTCAGTTTCATAAGTGAATCATTCGTTTAAATTAATATATTTGAATTTGAATATTTTAAGCAGAAAGAATTGCTATAACTAGAGAAACACATTTATATGAATTAATATATCTGGCGGAAATTCAATTAAAAATTCATTATAAAGGTTTTATTTCAATACGTACAATAATTTAATATTCGAAAGATTAATATTATATTTTATTAAAAGAAATTAAGAAATTGATTACTGAAAAGCTGATAATTCAATACCCTCGACTTTCTCGTGTTAATGGAAGAAAATTGACCTGCCCTACATTTAGATTATTTAACATTCATCACATCCATTCACTTTTCCCTTCAACAAAAGACATTCGAATAGAATTATATATTTTATTTTATACTAATCATTAATGAGCATCATTTTCTCAAAAAGCATACTGATCACCATGGTGATCAATCACGACGATCAAATGCTTTCCGAGAATCAAAAGGATATTTTAATTGGCTGACCGGCCGAGCCAATAAAAATATGCTTTATCCGCGGATGTAAACTTTACATAAAATTAAAAGACAAAGTAGCGAGAAATTTAAAATTTACTTTTAACCTTTCTGTTAAGATTACTATTTTACTTTTAAATTTCATAAATGTTAATTTAAAAAACTGCAAATGGATGCAACGAACAGATTTAATATATCTACACAGACTACTGTAAAAAGTCGTAAATTTTGAAAATTTAAATTAATAGCCATTGACATTTTTAAAATTCTTTAACTATTAATTCGATGCATTATGAAATTTACATATGAAATGTAATGAAAAGAAACTAAAAGTTTATTTTTAACAATTTTAGAATATTCATAATTTTAAGAAGTGAAGTATTATCAAATTTAAAACATTGCCATAATACGCCTTGAAAACTGTTTCAAGTTCGTAAATACATGACTTACAATTGATTAATATTAATTGAAAATATTTTGAAAATTTCAAACATTGTAAGAAGACGAACATGCATTCTAACAGTACAGTTTGATTTATCCTCCATTCACAATAGACATTTTTGACAAGAGTTACACATTCGTATATTTTAAATTAGCCGAATATGCATATATTTTATGGCCAATTTTATAACTTGCGAGATTACCTTGAGACCAAAACACTAAAGTTTAGATATCTTGTAAAACATAACTGAAATTAAACATAAGATATACATATGATGTTAAGCATAAAATAATTTTGTATATTTAAAACAAATATTTGAAAGGCAAATATCAGGATTATGAAATGCAAAACTCCTTGATATACTAGAATCGTATACATATGGTCATAATAAAAACATTAAATTTGGTCACTCATTTTTATAATCACAAAACGAGCTCTAGAAATAGATAAGATTATAAAAATATTTTCACAATAATTGACATTCAATACAAAAGGATACAGAGAGACTAATTTAAAAAATATATGAAGGTAAAAGGAAAAACATCAATTTACAAATAAATTTACATTTTTTAGTTTTTTTTACATTTTACTATGGTAATCAGCGATTTAAAATATTAACAAATCCTCTAATGTTGAAAAGATTTATTTTCCACTCCATTAAGAAATAATGCACTATGCAAATGAAATTGTTTAGTTCATAGTAACAAGTTATTAACAAGTTTCTTAACAATAACAGATTAATAACTATGCAGAAATTTTAAAGTGAATTTTATACGACAGGCAAATCAGACATTCCATCTTGTTGGAAAGTTGGTTTCGATTACTAGCAAAAAATTGAATACGCTACCAATTTCAAGTTGTCCATATTAAAACAATTTCAAAGTAGATTGAAATATAAGTATTTTAAAAACAAAGAAAAAACAAGTATTGCATTTGAAGGGAATGAAACCCAATGTTTTCAAGTTGATATAGGAATAAAAGTTCCTAGACAATTTTAAGATGAAATATTGATTGAATTACCAAACACATTTTGAATCAGGTATTTTGCACACTTCAAACTTCGCAAAGTCCCAATAATTTTATTTAAATATGAATATTCAGTATCTTGCTCTTGGTAAAGAATAAAACATTTCAAAGACGTATCGATATCGTCAAGTAAAGTGATTATGAATGGAGTCAACGTTTCCATTGTCCAGACCATTTATATATTCATTTTTTTTTTTGGCACTACTAAAATTAAGCAAGCCAAAATGCTGTTGAGTTTGTAAGATTCATGAATTAAATCACCATTCATGGCTCCATTGGAAATACTCCAAAATGCAAGGCTGAAGGCTCCAAATAGTATCTTGGGCAGTGATCTCTTGGGTTAAAATCCATAAACATCTGAAGAGATTAAATAAATTAAATTCAAACTATTGGCAGTGACAATATAAAATATTCAGTTTTAAATCCCTCCAATAATTCGGTAATCGGAAAAAAATGTTTAATTGCTATCAATAGAAGCGGAATCTAAATCTAGGATTTATTTCCACCTATAGTTCCAAAATATGAAAATTGAACCATTTAAATACAATTATAAAATGAACCTTTTTAATTGCAGATTTTTTTTATACATATGCGTGTTTTTGTTCTCTCTGAAAATCAGAGATGACAAATAATGAATGCTCCAATAAGCATGAGAAAGTCGTTTAGAATAAAATCGATTTTACCAGGCTCTCGAATTTTGCACAGAACCGCTTAAAAGCATCGTATACGAACTTATCCTTCAATGGGAGATATAAGGCACGATGTTGAGAAACAGCACAATTTCGTAACGGTTATAAATTAATATCCTTGATTGCTGTTTATATACTTGAAGATCAAATGAATTCGCCTTACTGATTATTATATGCTGGTAAATGGTGATCTGAAGGACTGACAATTTTAAATATCACCTGCAGTAGGTCATGTTTGGCATCAAAAATACCCTTAGCGGAGAAATGACAAATTATGCTGACATTTTTGCTTGTCTTTCATAGGCTAACTCCATTCTTGGGCAATAAATTACTTCAACACCTATCTACGGAAACTGATCACCAATTGGAACACGAAAGGTAATTAGGTTCTTATGTTCAGGGGCAGTTAAAACTTCAATGTTTCCATGAAACTATGGTTTATATATTTTTGTGCCTATGGAATACATTCTAGAGGATCTAAATAAAATAGTTTACAGATATTCTGCTAATTTTATTATAATGAATCCAGAACTTACCATGAGAATCTGATATTTCAAATTGTTTTAAGGAAACTTGAGTATTTATGGCTTGCAATAGGAAGTCTTATTAGTGCTAATGACGACATTTATCCAAGAAAAAATTCATCCACAATGGCTTAAGATGTCTGAACTATAAATACCTAATAAAATAAGAACATTTTTAGTCTAATTATTTCATAATCAAAAGTGATTGGATGCAATTTTCAATTCGATTTGACAGTTATCATAATGCGAGCAACTTACCGAGCACTTCGGTACTTCTTTTTTCTGCAATACAAACATTTCCCATGCTAAGAATTTGTGGCTGGAGTCAAAATGGTGTTCACTGTACCGATTAGGAATGGTATTAAGCTGTTTCATTAAATGGCTTCTAATATATTTTTTGTAGAATGCACTAATCTATTAAATTCCAGGAGATTTTTTCCCTTTTTCGATTCATGAGATGTTGCATCATGAATCAACAAGCATGATCCAGTCAGAATACTTTCACATACAAGCAAAGTAATTTAAATTGATATTAACTCCAAAAGTTTTGCTATTCTTCCTCTAAAAACTCAATTTCTCATTCGTTTTTTATTCTATTCATCTCTCTCAGCGCAAGAAGTAATGGTCATGGTTTTCCCCAAAACTCAGACTATGAAATTAGTTAGTTGGACTCCTTAGGATACAATTTTAAGATGCGCTGGTTGAAGCTTCATGTTATCTGTTGTGCCATTATGATCAGTTGCTTCGAAACTTTTCAGTATCTGAAAGGAAATTAATAGATATTAAATCTATCAAAAATACTATAAAATGCACGGATGTATGTGTATTACTTACATTACATCTAAAAGTCTAAAATCTCATAAGAATTTGCTTGAAACTTCATTGACAGAAATTAAGTTTCCAATTTTAATCAGGAAATCTGAAAAAATGTACTGTTGTGAGCTCCTTTTAAAAAATGAAGCTAGCTATTATCAGTATTTGAAATACATTTGTTAAACAATTCGTATAAATATTTGGTTTTAGAAATACGAGAGCTATAATCGTATATAGGAAAACAAACGCATCTAATTTGTTAATTGCCTGTGAAACGATTGCCGATTATATAACAAGTTTATTCGCTAAACACTAGAATACTCATTGGAGAGACCCACAAAATGTTTTGAGTTAAATTACAAGAAATCTCATTAAGGAGGCTTCAATTTTAATTTTGGACGATTGCATTTCAAATTTTATGGAATGCCATATTTATATGCTTGAAAAAGAGGAAAACGAATTCGAGGATCTTACCAAGAAGCATGTGTATTAACTACAACTTATAAAGGATCGAACAGGGTTTTTAAATAGTAATATTTATTCATCCTTGAAAGCATGTTTCCCTTAGCCTATATAGGCACAAAACAATTGTCTTAAATTATTTATTGTAACAGGACGAAAAAGGATTAGAGTTCCTGGCCCTGGACTACCCAAATGACGACATGCAAATACCATCGTTATGTATTTGAATACCGGTAATTCTTACGTTGGAGGTAGTTCAAAAGATTACACATACTTCAATAAATGTTTCACTTCTCTTTGCAGCTAACAGAAAGCTCACTTTCGAGACGAATCGAATACAATTGTTCTCCAAACGCCATGTGATTTTTTCATTTTATTAATATCATTTTAAAACTTACTGTATCCTTGAATTGCTCGTATTTGGATATCATCATAAGAGATTACTTCTTTACATTGGTGAAGATGGTTAGCATGTAAAGGGAACTGAGAAAGCAGTACTGGTGATTCACGTCCCGCCTTCGTCAAACAAACCGGCATGGACACATACGAGTTGTTCACCCTATAAAAGACTCAAGAAATAAAAAAAGTACATTTTATAGCTCTAATTACTAATAATAAATTATTGCATCCATTTTCATTTAAATATGACAATTTTAAACAATATAGCTTACCGATATTTCTTCTGTACAGAACCGAGAAAGCCCCTCTTACCATCCAGATGGCTGCTATCGCACAGTTTTTTTCCATGACTTGAGAAGGAAGTCATTCAACATATGAGGATGGATGTTTCATCGCTCCAACAAAAATATGAAGAGTCTACAGCGAGCTGCTATAATAACTGTAGAATTGACTGCGTTGATAATTTGTGAGGTTTTCGTTTCTTTTAAATGAGTGAAAAATATGTGGCAGATTATAAGTGAGGCAGTTTAATATTATCCAAGGTTATATTAACTCGAGAAACTTTTCAAGTTAAAAATTCATTCAGCATATTTTCAGAAATGGCACAAGAAAACAATCACTATGTCTCTTTCCTATATTATTAGACTATACCAAGTAAAATCCACATAATTATGGCACTTTCGTCACTTGAAAGCCACCTAAGCAGAATGTCCAGATATTATTTCTTCCTTATTCAATCAAAACACCAAAGGTTTAGATTTCAATGCGTCTGAGGAGTTTTCCTGAAGTTATGAAGTTAAAATATTCGAATGGGCAGCAAGCAGTTTAGCATTTAATTTTAAATTTTTAAAAAATAGTATAAGGATTATTCTAGTCTTATTTTTTGAATAAAAGAATTTGATCTTGAATGGAACAACCTCTATTGCGTTAAAGCTGTACCGACTGTTTTTTTAAAGCTTTATGAAAATAAGTTTTTTGAGATTAAAATGATATAAAAATGCAATAACTTTCATATACGTTCAAAATGGCTGCATTTACAAACATTATCTCCAGTACTTAATTCTATTCCATTTCTAAGACTTTTCTATTCTTAATCTAGCTGATTATTTCCTTTAATTAAACTCAAAAAGTTAATTAGAATTAATAAGTATTCAATATACGAGATCATTCAAACTTCGGTTTTCGAATTTTGATATGGAAAAAACTAAATTTCTAGTTTCTGGACCTGTGGTTGTTCAAGTAGTTTCAGCTACTTTATTCATTAGAAATTACACTTTATTGTACCTCAAAAATATCTAGTTCATGTCGGATTAATTGATGCGCGAGCAGGAATTGAAAGAACTTTTTCCGTGCGAGGCGCGATGGTGTAACGTCAACTAGGGGAATCATTTCATATATAGAAATAAACGAAATCCACAATATTACTGCTCATATTAGAGAGAGGTTCGTTTGAAGGTTGAGGTGGAAGGAAGATAGGTTAAAAGTAAGAAATGCTTCTCAATTTAAGATTACGTGAACGGAATTACTGTCCAATATGGCTAGAAGCGCTAACTGAAATTTGAAAAGTTAGAACTTTTAAACGATATTGAAATCTTCGAAAGAATTTTTTAGTTTCCATTACACGACCAATTATTTCTACTCTATGAATAAGTAAATATAATTCGAAAAAAAGCTAACGTTTGTATATTAGGCATTTCAAGTAATTATATTTTTTTATAGAGCTCACTCCTAGAGAAAAGGCCGTAAACCAAAGACTCTGGAAATCAAATATAAACTTTCACTGCTTTATGAATTTAATCTATTCATCAGTATGTTATTCAAGTGCCTTTTTCGATACTTATTATAGCATGAAGAATTTAGATTTTTCAATAAAATCAATGTATTTTAATTGCCGATTTGAGCACATTTCTAATTATGCGTGATTCTCCGAAATATCACAAAACGAGCATCATAACAATCGATTTATCCGTTATTCAATCCTATTCCAATGGAACGTGGAAACTTCAAAATAAAAAGACGATCATTCGATCAGATAAAAATACAGCTGTCAAGTTTACGGGATTCGAATGACAGATGATTTTAAGAATTATCAAGAAACTCGGGTTTCATATTAAACCCATTTCGGAGTCACTTACCGATTATGTTAAGCATTCTTTTCTTTTTCTACTTCAAAGCAACGTTTCAAGCTCGTGGCCACCTGTATCTTTCTATTGAAGCCATGGTAGTTATCGTGAAATTAGATTTGAGAATGAGCCAATCCTGCAACACACAATTGTAGCCCAGGTTTCCTTCAGCATTTTTACGTTCCTCATTGTGTACACACGCACACACAACACGCCGCCATTACCAACCTCAAAACTCCAGCTTTCTCACACAGTCATTACCCACGCCTCCAGCCTCAAAGCTCCAGATCACACACACACCTTCAACCTCAAAGCCACCGAACACACACACAACCATTACCCACACCTTCAACCTCAAAGCCACCGAT
>JAOUZG010008446.1:3188901-3204626 GCA_026289955.1 Argiope argentata
CACAACCATTACCCACACCTTCAACCTCAAAGCCACCGATCACACACCCAACCATAACCCACACCTTCAACCTCAAAGCCACCGATCACACACACACACCCAACCATAACCCACACCTTCAACCTCAAAGCCACCGATCACACACACACACCCAACCATTACCCACACCTTCAACCTCAAAGCCACAGATCACACACACACACACATGCATGCATGCATGCCCCACGCCTCCAACCTCAAAGCCACAGATCACACACACACACATGCATGCATGCATGACCCACGCCTCCAACCTCAAAGCCACAGATCACACACATGCATGCACGACCCACGCCTCCAACCTCAAAGCCACAGATCACGCACACATGCACGACCCACGCCTCCAACCTCAAAGCCACAGATCACACACATACATGCAAGCATAACCCATGCCTCCAACCGCAAAGCCCCAGCTCACAAACACAACCATTACCCACACCTACCTCAAAGCCCCAGCTCTCATATACAGGCATTAGCCACGCCTCCAACCACAGCTCCAAGCTCATTACCCATGTCTCCAACATTAACCCGTGAAACCGAAACTTTTGCTCATTAATCAAGTCATTGGCTTTACCTCAAATCCATGGCTATAGTTAATGTCCGAAACGCTAACCTCATCCACTGTATTTAATTATCACACCTTCAAATGCATTACCCTGATGACACCAATTCTCAATACTCAGTATTCCGCACAATATCACGACTAGTTAAGACAATCGTGTCTTGCCCATAACGCATGGTGAAGACGCTTGTACACTTTATCGCGTTAATAATTTCGAAATGTCGCAAAGCTGCAATTTCAATCGTTGTCCAATGAAACATTGTACAAATTGGACTACTCTCGCTCACAAAACCAAATGCATTAATTTCATTCCGGGAATTATACTCGTACATAAGGTCTTTCGTGATGTATATCACTAAGGAATTTTCTTATTCACATTATGCGTCTCAATCTCATGCTAGAATGTATGTCAGTATCCTCATTGCTCCACGGAGGCCAAATATTCCGCACTAAAATTAAAAACTAAATTTAAAATATGCTGCATCTAGGGGTCTTTATACTAGTTTTGATTAACGCATTGAGTTGAAACAGAATACTAACGGAACATTAATTAAATTCACTAAGTTTTTATAAGTTGCATACATATATGACCAGAATTCTGTACCACTTCCTCGGTCAATTTATGAATTTAAATTTCCTCCGAGTTGGGTGCCAAATTGCCTAAACCCGACAAGATGCTCCTGAACAATTCGATTCATTACAATCATTATATATTAAGAAAAAATCCAGTTTTTGTTGAAGCGCTATTTGTATCGAATAACAATGATTTGATTCTCAAACTTAAGAATAGATACTTGGACGTGCGATTCTGTCTGAAAGCATACCGTAATATCGCCAATTTCTTCCTTGGCATTTCTTTAATTTACCGTTTCAAATTTTCGATTGATATATATTCATATCATTTGGATAAAAAATTTCAGCTAATAAAATTTTAAAATGTTAAACTAACATGGTTCCTACATGGCCGGAAAGATTTAAAATACATCTCGATTAAAATGCTCCGAAAGTTTGTACAAGAATTCGTGATTTAAGTAAATAAAGACAAACAAACAATGAGGCTAAACAAATCTAAATGACTCTCCTTAAAGGATAAAATTAAAGAAATACAAAATAATTTATTCCATAAGTATAGATTACATGAAGAACATTAAAATAAGTAAAGATTAAGATTAATGACTGATAAATATAGAAAAGAAAGAATTTTTATATGAAACATGTCCATGACAGTTAAAATCCTGAACAGAAAATTATTTCAAAGAGCAAGAGAATGTTTAGGATACTAATCGACAATTTCGGCACGAAATATGGTTTCAAGACACGAACAGCGAGGAGCACTTCAGGCTTAATTAAAAAATGTCCTTTAACATCATTTAAAATGAATAGTAAAATTAGAATATCATTTTCTTATATCCTTCTGTCCTCGTTTGATTTTGTTTTCTTTTATCGCTATCCTTAAGAACTAACCACTTCAAAACTATTTAGTCTTTCCGCCTTCAATTATTTTACAGATCCGAAAGAAAAATTTCGTTTATATTATGTATATTCTAATCTCGGAAATGTTTTTGTATTTAGCACATAATTTCTCTAAATATTAAGGAAATTCCTCGATCTATAGCGCAAAAAATTAGGCCATGGTGCTTTTATTTTTAGTACCTGAACTAACTATTCCTTAGTTCCCCTCACATCCGATAAAAAGCACGAAAATAAAGAATTAACTAGAAAACTAATTTTTATTCGAAATACAAGTGCGTCTTTTGATTAAGTAATTAAGAATATTTTGACTTAAATTTCCCTAATTAAGAATTTGATTTGTTATCTGCAATACGAGATTTGCCATATCAATTCATAAACAGAGGTTTAAATAATAGCCTGAAATCAGAAAATTGATTACTTTAGAAGATACAGACTGAAAAAGTAAACACTATTAAGAAGAAATTCCAAGAATAGTCAACGAGTTCGATTACGTAGTCCTTGTAACTTCAAAACATCCCTAAATAAAGTTATACCGGAACTTAAATGGTTTTTGGGAAGTTACTACATTTAGAGGATGAGCGGATCTCTAAATTGCCAATAGCGATAATTATTGAAACCAAACTGTAGTTGAAAAGATTAATTTTTGAAAATTGATCTTAAATTTGAATAGAATGTATTAGAAAAATATTCAATCTCTGGTTTTAGTTTGAGAGGATGCACTCATTGCCAGGATATTATTCGTTTTTGAGCGGGTATTCGATTTCTGTAGTTTAGACTTTAAATTGTTTTCGAAACCTCGCAAATTCGTCAAGGCACTAAAATCAAAACCGAAAGTATTCTGAAGGAAAAGGGACGGAATAATATCCGAATATTCGACACAAGTAACCTCCAAGCAGCTATGGTGACACAATTATGTAAATCCTACCTGGTTCGTAGAATGCGATGCGACAACAGGAAATTCAGAATATATCGCCCTCCATCCAAAGACAGCACAAAACTATTAACGGTGTTCCTTTCTCAAATCCTCTACGATTCTCAATAAATTTTGAGTCGAAAAGTTAGGACATTTGCAGCAGGATAGCGTCAAAATACAGTCCATCACTTCTCATGCGAAACGACCTGAAAGGGAAATTGTTACATTAGCACAAGTTGTAAATGATAAATGAAGAATTATTTCTTTTTACCAAAGGGATGCGTTAACTTGCTTTATATCGATTTCTGAAAAACTTTATGCTTGATGAATATTTCCCAACGCGAATGAGGTTTTAGGGAATTATGGTTGTTAAGAGGTTCTAATTTCTCATTAATCTAGGCAACTAAGAATACTATCTATAAAACTGACAGTAAATAAATTTGTATCCTTAAGTCGCTTTATAATCACAGAAATAATTTTTATTGCAAAAGGATCATAATTAAATTGTGTCAAACAATGATGCACTTTCAACGCTACACACGCAATTGAATATTAACCACTTGACATACGAATTTAACTTCCTAATTAGAATTTAATACGAATTTAACTTTCTAATTTATTGTTAATTTGATTTTTTAAAATTATATGGAGCATTTCGGATACCAAATCGTTTCATATTGATTTTTCGTATTTAAATACTTAATTCTGTGGCTTAATTGCAGATTTGAAAATAATAATTTAGTAATTCGATGCGCTTGTCAGACACGTCATTGTTTGCTAAGTGGTTAAAATATGTGAGCGCATCATTACGAAACAAAATACACGCGCTTGCTTCAACATTACAGCTTTATAATTTTGGGTAAAATGAAGGAATGCACCTTATTCAGCTTTCATTAATGTTACAAATACGTTTTAAATGTTTTATAAAACGGAGTTTTCCCGTGGTAGTGCAATAACTTTCAGCTTTATATTTTTTTGCATTATAAATATTATCTACAACAAAGAAACCATGTATAATGTTTTAATGATTTCATTTCGTAATCGTCTGTGACATTCAAGGTTTTAAGCGCGCTCACAAGATGCAACTTAAATTTCAATTTCAATATCTTAACATTTCACCACATGAGACTTAAGATATATACGACATGAAATTGAAACTGCGCGACAATTTTGCCAAATGCGCTATTAAAATTTAAATCAACTAGGGAGACAAAAGTTGCGAGCCTATATTTTAAGTATAAACATACTTTTATACGTTATGCAACATTTGTTTGGTCCATTGTACTGTCTGTCCATAAGGAGATCTCTGCCCGACAGTCGTCTATGTTTACGGCGGGCGTTATAGAAACGGGTTACTGCAGAAAGAGTCCATTTCGCAGAGGTAGAAATTCATTCAAGTTTCTTACGTTGGCGCGTTTAGCGACTAATTGGCTGTATTGATATATTGCCTTTAATTTTCGAAAGCAAATTCGAAAAATAATTTACTGGGCTGAAAATCATTTATTAAAAAAAACTTTTTGGAGAGGTTTTAAGCATATTTAACAGTGGATATTTTACTTTGTAACAGAATAAAAGCAACCTTTTATAAAAATTATGAAATAATTATGATTATTATGTTATTATTTTTATGTTGAATTAGGCAGATTACTTCGCGTTTGCTGCGGAGAATTTGATCTTAAGTAGTTACATAAATTTAAAACAAATAAAATGAAAATTTTTTGTCATGCTGGATTCTACTGAATTTTTTTTCTTCTTGTGCAGTCGTTAGACATAAATAATTATTCAGTTTTTCTATTTGATTCACTCTGTTCTTTCTGCACTAATCCGATAGGAAATTCTGTATTATTCTAACAGGAATAATATATATTTTCAAAATTCCAAGTACACAAATGATTTTCAGCCCAGTGAATTATTTTTCGAATTTGCTTTCGAAAATTAAAGGCAATATATCAATACCGCCAATTAGTCGCTAAACGCGCCAACGTAAGAAACTTGAATGAATTTCTACCTCTGCGAAATGGACTCTTCCTGCAGTAACCTGTTTCTATAACGCCCGCCGTAAACATAGACGACTGTCAGGCAGAGATCTCCTTATGGACAGAGAGTAGTAACAATGTGAATCAAGAATTCTTAAGTATTTTCATTTTTTCAAACTATGCATTTCAAGAAATATCGGCTCGCCAGTTATTGGTGACAATACGGAGCGAAAGTCTTGTTCAAGCATGCGTTTTCAGTAATTCTTATGACATTCAATTCATTATTCCGGATCATTAGACGCTTACATAAACAAAATTTTTACATTACATTTCGACACTATTAAGAAACTGACCTTTCAAGACAAACTTGCATGAATTGCGAGTTGCAAGTTGCATTACGCACAGAATATAACACTCTTGAGACAAATATTTGGGCCTGAATCACAATTTTGGCAGATAGAGATGAGAAATGGCCTTAGTGAGATTTCCTTTTACAATTTTTTTATTTTTAAAAATAAAATTATTTCTAGTAACAGAAAAACTTTCTCCACAGCTCCATTTATTATGATTAAAGGCTAACTTCACAGAAATTAAAAAAATAACTCTTCAATGATAATTTCATTTTTGTTCATTCAATTTATTTAAAATTAAAAATAGTAACAAGGCTTATACGTCGTAATAAAACTCAATGATTTGTTTAGTTTCATATTTCAATTCCAAGATTTAGCCAATGCTTATCTATAATTTAAAAGGTGCAATTTTATTCATTAATTCCAAGCATAAATTTCACTTCTAATGGATTTAAGCTGGCATTTATTCTGCTAATCAAATGACTGAATTACTTCGAGTAAAATGAGTAATCAAATAGTGCTTGGTCGATGGTTCAAGCTTAAAGTACCATGCTATAAAGAGATGTAAATTTACTATATTATTTTAATTTTTTAACCCATTACTTCATTGGGCATATAGGCAATCCTAATCAAGTCAAGATGCAACTTCGCAAATGGTCTTTTTAAGTTTCACTATACTATAACATTTCTATTTCGATGCAAAAAAGAATATTTAACTTTCAACAATGTTTTGAGTCACTCGATTAAATATTTTATAAAATTACAAAGATGTTTAAACTTGTAAATATTATCTGCTGATAAATATTAATGAAACAAATAATTTAAATACCAAGATTCGAAAAATTTCTTTAACTATTAAAATGGCTTTAGAAATTTTATCACTGTATTTTAAAATATCACAAAAATTTCACAATTCAGTTTTTTTTGGATAAAAATTATCGGTCACATTTTAAGAAATACCCGAGAAGTTACATTACCACCCTTAAAATTATGTGCCAAATTTGGTAACATTAGGTCAAAGGGTCCGTCTTGTAGAATGCTAATACAACCATTCATCTTTATCATTGAGATGCAGAAATTAACAAGCAAATTTGAATTTGGGGATATATCAAATTTCTAATACAAGAATTTGTTGTTTTATTGAGAAAAAATGTGCATTTTTTCTGTCATTTAGTTTAAAAGAAATGTTTTCGAAGTTCAAAAGACTTATAAAGAGCTTTAGCTAAGTTCCGGAGGAATTTACAATGCCTCTATTTTGCACTTAAATTGATCTACAATCATACGTACACTCGTTCAAATGAATAGGCAAAAGAAAAAAAATTTAGAAGTCAAGCTACGGAATATCTGCAACATTATAAAGATGCTTTTTAACCCCTTAACCGGTTTGCCCTTACGCCGTACGTGCATCGATTTATCGAATTTTGGTAGTTGTAAACAAAAAATAAATCATTCATAACAATTATAAATCAATAGTAAAAGGACTTCGAATACGTAGATAAATCAAGTATTCCATGGATTTCCATTTGAATCAAAATAAGAAAATATTCCCAAAATAGAAGGTGTCATCTTATTAGATAGTAAGAAAAATAAACCGGTTAAGGGGTTAACACTAACAGGATTATTGAATCTAGCATTAAAACCAACAGGATCTTAGTCGAACGACAAAGTTGAGCTTTTTAAAAAATGCTATTTTCCATTACAAAAAATTTCTAAATGTTTTTATTATGCATATAAATGTTTAATTTACGTAGTCATATTTGTAAAATGTATCATGAAAAATTCGCTTTCTAGGAGATTTTCTTATGAATGAGATCTTGCTTGCAAGAATTGAAAATCTAGTCTTTTCACATAAAATATCGTGGTTCTTTCTATTGTATTTCCCAATAAATTTGACGAAAAATGAGCATATGATAGTATGAGTTACAGCAGGTCATTTACATAAAACTAATAAACAAGCTTTGAATTTTATATTGGTGCATTCATTCATATAATTAATGATAGCATCATTTATATAAAAAGTATTTATTCAGCAATTGAGAAACTTCTACTACATACGCGATTTTTTAAAAAGTCGTTTAAAATAATTAAAATAACCATTTCCCAAAAAAACAATTATGAACGAATATTTAAATACAACAATTCTTCGAAAATCTTCGATACATAAAAATAATTACTGTTCATTTTTATACTTATGCGAACTCAAAACTAATTAACTTACCAATTTTTATTTAGTTTAATATTAATTACAAGCCGTTCTTGAAGAGGATATTCATATTTTATTTCTTCTTCGGCACCCAAGAGTTGCAGACAGCTAAAATATCTCATGAATATTCAGTCTCACCGGAGACATAAATAGCTCATATAAAGCTCCCAGTTTAACAAAATTCAGAACGATTTTATAAAATTTGTTAAACTGAAACTCCCTTATAACACATGCAACAATAAAAGTAAAACATATCAATTCTTTGAGTTTTTATCAGTTTTATAAGGATCTAGAAATTTTTAATAAATCGTCTTCTTCCAAAGATTCGTGCGAGGTGGCCGTTCAGCTAGAGCATAAGAAGTGAATTACGAGATATTTTCTGAAGATCTTTCGAGATATCACTTTGGAAAAGGATTCAAAAACATGTATCCAAATTTGAACCCAAAAGAAAATAATAAATATGAATATTATTTTCAAAAAATCAATTATCACGTCAAATTTCAAAATAAATCTGCCATGTTTCATAGAAAATTAGGATAAGGTGCAAAGATGCCCTATCATTCATTCAATCATCAGTTATAGGTTGTTACTTTATATGCTATAGGCGGAGTTTTCGCTTAAAAAGCATCCAACACCTGATGACCCAGTAGCATAGGAATTGATGGAGGTAGATTTGTAGTTATTGTTCTCTCAAATACACCGGCATAGCTTCTTTAGATAATGCAAATAGCCGCTTATGTACGATTCTGACCATTAAAATTGCAAAACCAGGAAGGAATAATCTGACTAACGTTAAAATCATATAAAAGGAAAGAGAGGTTGGGGTGCAAATTTTTAGCATTTCAACGCATTTAGATGACATGTAGGAGAAACGACATCTGAAGCACTGCAAAAAAGAAAAATTGTGAAGAGGGTTTCTCGTTCAGAAAGCGCTTTGCAAAGATGGAGTTTGTTCAGAATATAGTGTTATGCTTTGAATAAGAAATTCTTATATGATACCGATTATGCATGATACCGACAGTTACACTGGTCGGAAACCAAAATTGTTGTCATGCGTATGTGGAATCAATGGGTTGTTAAGTCATAGTGAAAGGCATTAGGGTTCACAAGGGCCTTCCATGATTAATGTCTGAGAGCGCAAAGGTGCTGTTTATAGACTCTGCAAAACCGTACAACCATATTATTAAACATTAGTCAGGAAATGGGCATGTTTGGAGCACGCCCAGTATCCACGGGTACGGCGTGACAATTACTTCGGTTTCCTTTGACAATGCAGAATAGACAGACGGCGAAGGAAACAAAACTGGACACAGGAGTAGCACGCCTTTTGAAACCCTCTCGCTTCTAGCCGGACGCTTTGGGACGTTTTTTTTTAAATTTTCTTTTAATGTCTAAATGTTTGGCTTTGGGGCGCCTGTTTCCATTACAGTGAAGATGGGTATTAAAAGCGGCTACTGTGTTACTCTTTCCAAAATAATAATCGTAAGAATCCCATCCAAATCTTAAGACAGGAAATTGATAACCAATTTAAATCCCCACCAAAAGAAAAACCTCAAAATAAACACCTGATTTCGCCAAATGAAATTATATCTACTCAAAATAAATTCCAAGTCTTAAGTAGCATCGAAACTAAATAATAAGCGAAAAAAAACGAAATTGATTCCCACCGATAATGTTAAAATATGCCAATAACTACACCCAAATGCTGGATCAAATAGCCAAAACCTGTGGAATTACCAAAAAAAAATTATTTCATAGAGTGAGATTACTTATACAAATACTAAGTTCCTTGTACGAATGCTATTCTGAAAATTTCTCTTCATTTGTAAATTTGTACTCTTTATTTTACATACAGAGAATCTGATTTTGTATTATCAGCGTGATTTTTTTTTATTTAAACACTTATTATTTCTTCATTATGAGTAAAAGTAAAGTTGAATTCACTAATGAAGAAATTAAAACAATTTTACCCTACTGATGAAAGCGACATATCTGTCAAGTGAAGATGATGTTTGGTCAAAAAATGATGTTTTGGCTTATCGTTTGAAACATTTTCTCAAATTTTATTTATTTTTCTTGTTTAATTGTAAAACTAAATTTTAAAACTATTTCCTCTATTTCCTGAATTATTTTAATGAGCAATTAACAGTAATTAACAGTAAATTAGCAATTAGCAGTGAATTTAGCAGCAATATATGGCATGGTGCCTATGATTGACAAAAGACTGTTTTAATAACATGTTAAAAATTTATTAAAGATAAGATAAAACATAAGGAATATTTACTCTGATTTGCTAATTCGTAAATTTGTGAAAATTTGATTCGGAATTTCGTTCACATTTTTTTTTTCAATTTAATAAGATCTTGTCTTACTGTTATAGAAAAATTAAAATAACATTATAAAATCAAAAACTCGGCTTGAAAAATGTAATATGATAGTTTATACTAAAAAAAGTAATATTTATGATGAACAAAGGAGAATGTTAGGGCTGAAAACTGAAGGAATGTATATGCGAAATATATTTCTCCAAGTAATTTTTTCCCTCGGATTTTGTAGAGCAATTCTTTGTAATCAGTATGGAATAAAGTTTAAAAAACATGTTATCTCATTTGTCGAATTACTTTGATAGACGAGGTTATACACTGAAGTGACAAAAGTCATGGGATGACTGTTAATATCGTGTCGGTCCTCCTTTTGCCCGGCGAAGTGCAACAACTCGACGTGTCATGGAGTCCACAAGTCGTTGGAAGTCCTCTACAGGAATATTGAGCCATGCTGTCTGTATAGACGTCCATAATTGTGAAAGTGTGGATGATGCAGGAGTTTGGGCACGAAAGGACCTTTCGATGATGTCCCATAAATGCTTTATGGGATTCATATTGGGCGATCTAGGTGGCCAGATCATGCGCTGGAATTGTCCGGAATGTTCTTCAAACCAATCGCGAACAGTTCTGGCCGCCCGGTGACATGGCGCATTGTCATCCATAAAAATCCCATCGTTGTGTGGGTACGTGAAGTCCATGAATGGCTGCAAGTGATCTGCAAGCAGCTAAACATAAACATTTTCAGTCAATGATCGGTTCAGTTGCACCAGAGGACCGAGTACATGCCATGTAAAAACAGCCCACACCATTAAGCAGCCACCACCAGCTTGAAGAGTGCCTTGCTGACAGTTTGGGTCCATGGCTTCGTGGGGTCTGCGCCACACTCGAACTCTACCATCAGCTCGTAACAACTGAAATCGTGACTCATCTGACCACGACACAGTTTCCCATTGGTCTAGGGACCAGTCGATATGCTCACGAGCCCAGGAGAGTCGCTGCAGGCGATGTCGTGCTGTCAGTAAAGGCACTCGAGTCGGTCTTCTGCTGTCATAGCCCAAGGAAGACAAATTTCGCCGCACAGTCCTATCGGACACGCCCCACATTGATTCCTGCAGTTATTTGACAAAGTGTTGCGTATCTATTAACATTGACCATTCTACACAGACGTCGGTGGTCTCAGTCGTTAAGTGCAGGTGGTCGCCCACTGCGCTGTCCATGATGGGTTGGGATGCCTGAAATTTCAAACTTTCGGCACAATCTTGATACTGTGGATCTCGGAATGTTGAATTCACTAACGATATCCGCAATGGAATGACCCATACGTCTAGCTCCAACTAACATTCCACATTCAAAGTCTGTAAATTCTCGTCGTGCCTCCATAAATCACGAAAAACCTGTTAACATGAATAACTTGAACAACTAATGAAAGCTCTCTAAAACGGACTGCGCATTTATACTTTTTCGCTGCGATACTGCTGCCATCTGCATATTTGCATATTGCTATCCCATGACTTTTGTCACTTCAGTGTATAACGTTTAGCGTAATGTTGTCTCTTCTTGAATAAATTTTTTAAAAGATAATAAAAATTCTTTAGTTGTTCAAGTTAATTCATTAGTAGCCCCCCATCCAGGAGAAATGCGGCGTAGTGGATAGAGTGGCCGTGCAAGCTGAAATTTTACACCTGGTCCTCAGTTCGAATATGAAAACCAATTAATAGTTCGAAATTTTTAATTTTTTTCTTAATTTTTGAATATTATTCTAAATTATAAATCTGTATTTACACTCATTTCTTCCAAAAACTAAAATTCAAAAACAAATTGTTTAGTGCAAATATTTTAAGGTTTATTTGTATTTTTAAGTGCCCAGTTCATTCACATGCGGAACACATCGTAGTTTCTCAGTATTGTGGTTTTAGATTACGTTTTCATAATTTTAAAAACTTAAGTTTTCGGCTGCATTATTAAACAAAGACATCGCCTCCGGTAAGCCGAAATGTGGCGTAGTGGATAGAGTGGCCGTGCAGGTTTAAAAAAATATTTTCCTGGTCCTCAGTTCGTATCTGAGAACTACTTAATAGTTCGATATTTTTAATTTTTTTTAAAATTTGAAATATTATTCTCAATTCGGAATCTGTATTTATTCTCATTTCTTCTAAAAAGTAAAATTCAAAAACAAATTATTTCGTTAAATTATTTTAAGATTTATTTGTATTTTTAATTGAAACGTTCAGGCACATGCGCAAAAGATCGTCAGTTTCTCAGTATTGTGGTTTTAGATCAGGTTTTAATAGTTTTAAAAAACATAAATTTATGGTTGTATTATGAAACAAAGGCATCTCTAATAGTAAGGTGAAATGTGGCGTAGTAAATAGAGTGACTGTTGAAGCTCAAATTTTTTTTTCCTGGTCCTAGGTTCGAATATGAAAACCACTTAATAGTTCGATATTTTTAATTTTTTTAAAATTTTAATATTATTCTAAATTCCAAATCTGTATTTACTCTCATTTCTTCCAAAAAGTAAAATTCAAAAACAAATTATTTTGTTATATTATTTTAAGATTTATTTGTATTTTTAAGTGCAGAGTTCATGCACATATTTAAAAGATGGTAAGTTTCACAGTATTGTGGTTTTAGATCACGTTTTCTTAGTTTTAAAAACAAAAATTTATGGTAGTATTATGAAACAAAGACATCTCTAACTGTAAGGTGAAATGTGGCATAGTGGATAGAGCGGCCAAGCTGGTTCAACAATTTTTTCCAGATCCTCAGTTCGAATCTAAGAACCTTTTAATGGGTCGAAATTTTTAATTTTTTTAAAATTTTTAATGTTATTCTAAATTCCAAATATGTATTTACTCTCATTTCTTCCAAAAAGTTAAATTCAAAGAGAAACTATTTCGTTAAATTATTTTAAGATTTATTTGTATTTTTAAGTTCAGGCACATGTGCAAAAGATGGTCAGTTTCTCAGAAGTGTGGTTTCAGCTCAAGTTTTCATAATTTTAAAAACATAAATTTATGGTTGTCTTATGAAACAAATGCATTTCCAATTGAAAGGATAATTGTGGCTTAATGAATAGAGTGGCTGTTGAAGTTCAAAATATTTTTCCTGGTCCTATTGTCGAATATGAGAACCACTTAATAGTTCGATATTTTTAATTATTTAAAAAATTTTAATATTATTTTAAATTTCTAATCTGTATTTACTCTCATTTCTTCTAAAAAGTAAAATTCAAAAAAATTATTTCGTTAAATTATTTTAAGATTTCTTTGTATTTTTAAGTGCCAAGTTCATGCACATGCGCAAAAGATCGTTATTTTCTGAGTATTGTGGTTTTAGAACAGGTTTTCATAGTTTTAAATAGTTAAATTTATGGTTGTATTATGAAATAAAGAAATCCTTAATTGCACGGTGAAATGTGGCGTAATGGGTAGAGTGGCTGTTAACGCTCGGAATTTTTTCCCTGGTCCTAGGTTCGAATATAAGAACCACTTAATAGTTCGATATTTTTAATTTTTAAAAAATTTTAATATTATTCTAAATTCCAAATCTGTATTTACTCTCATTTCTTCTAAAAAGTAAAATTCAAAAAAAATTATTTCGTTAAATTATTTTAAGATTTCTTTGTATTTTTAAGTGCCAAGTTCATGCACAAGCGCAAAAGATGTTAAGTTTCTCAGTATTGTGGTTTTAGATCAGGTTATCATAGTTTTTAAAAATATAAATTTAGGGTTGTTTTATGAAACAAAGACATCTTTAATTGTAAGGTGAAATGTGGCGTAAGGAATAGAGAGGCCAAACAGGATCAACAGTTTTCCTCAGTTCGAATCTGAGAACCAATTAATGGTTCGATATTTTTAATTTTTTTAAAAAATTTAATATTATTCTAAATTTCCCAAAATGTATTTACTCTCATTGCTTCCAAAAAGTAAAATTCAAAAACAAATTATTTTGTTTAATTATTTTAAGACTTATTTGTACTTTTAAATGCCAAGTTCCGGCACATGCGGAAATAGATAGTCTGTTTCTCAGTAGTGTGGTTTTAGCTCAAGTTTTCATAATTTTAAAAACATAAATTTATGGTTGTATTATGAAACAAAGAAATCTCTAATTGTATGGTGAAATGTGGTATAGTGGATAGAGTGGCCAAACAGGTTCAACAATTTTTTCCAGGTCCTCAGTTCGAATCTAAGTACCTTTTTATGGTTCGAAATTTTTAATTTTTTTTAAAATTTTTAATGTTATTCTAAATTCCAAATATGTATTTACTCTCATTTCTTCCAAAAAGTAAAATTCAAAAAGAAACTATTTCGTTAAATTATTTTAAGATTTATTGGTATATTTAAGTGTTAAGTTCAGGCACATGCGCAAAAGATGGTAAGATTCTCAGTATTGTGGTTTTAGATAAGGTTTTCATAGTTTTAAAAACATAAATTTATGGTTGTATTATGAAACAAATACATCTTTAATTCTAAGGCGAAATGTGGCGTAAGGAATAGAGTATCCAAAACAGTTCAACAGTGTTCCTCAGTTCAAATCTGAGAAGCAATTAATGGTTCGATATTTTTAATATTTTAAAAAAAATTAATATTATTCTAAATTTCCCAAAATGTATTTACTCTCATTGCTTCCAAAAAGTAAAATTCATAAACAAATTATTTTGATTAATTATTTTAAGACTTATTTGTACTTTTAAACGCCAAGTTCCGGCACATGCGGAAAAATGTCGTCAGTTTCTCAGTAGTGTGGTTTTAGCTCACGTTTTCATAATTTTAAAAACATAAATTTATGGTTGTATTATGAAACAAAGAAATCTCTAATTGTATGGTGAAATGTGGCATAGTGTATAGAGTGGGCAAACAGGTTCAACAATTATTTCCAGGTCCTCTGTTCGAATCTAAGAACCTTTTAATGGGTCGAAATTTTTAATTTTTTTAAAATTTTTAATGTTATTCTAAATTCCAAATATGTATTTACTCTCATTTCTTCCAAAATGTAAAATTCAAAAAGAAACTATTTCGTTAAATTATATTAAAATTTATTTGTATTTTTAAGTGCCAAGTTCATGCACATGCGCAAAAGATGGTCAGTTTCTCAGTATTGTGGTTTTTGATCAGTTTTTCATAGTTTTAAAAATATTAATTTATATTTGTATTATGAAACAAATGCATCTCCAATTACAAGGTGAAATGTGGCGTAATGGATAGAGTGGCTGTTGAAGTTCAATATATTTTTCCTGGTCCTAGGTTCGAATATGAGAAAAACTTAAGAGTTCAATATTTTTAATTTTTTTAAAATTTTATTATTATTCTAAAATCCAAATCTGTATTTAATCTCATTTCTTCTAAAATGTAAAATTCAAAAAGAAACTATTTCGTTAAATTATTTTAAGATTTATTTGTATTTTTAAGTGCCAAGTTTTTGCACATGCGCAAAAGATGGTCGGTTTCTCAGTATTGTGGTTTTTGATCAGTTTTTCATGGTTTTAAAAACATAAATTTATGCATGTCTTATGAAACAAATGCATTTCCAATTGAAAGGATAATTGTGGCTTAATGGATAGAGTGGCTGTTGAAATTCAAAATATTTTTCCTGGTCCTATTGTCGAATATGAGAACCACTTAATAGTTCGATATTTTTAATTATTTAAAAATTTTAATATTATTTTAAATTTCAAATCTGTAATTACTCTCATTTCTTCTAAAAAGTAAAATTAGAAAACAAATTATTTCGTTAAATCATTTTAAGATTTCTTTGTATTTTTAAGTGCCAAGTTCATGCACATGCGCAAAAGATGGTGAGTTTCTCAGTAGTGTGGTTTTAGATCAGGTTATCATAATTTTAAAAACATAAATTTATCGTTGTATTATGAAACAAAGAAATCT
>JAOUZG010008446.1:3204636-3226217 GCA_026289955.1 Argiope argentata
AACATAAATTTATAGTTGTATTGTGAAACAAATGCATCTCCAATTGAAAGGTGAAATGTGGCGTAATGGATAGAGTGACTGTTGAAGCTCGAAATTTTTTTCCACGTCCTAGGTTCAAATATGAGAACCACTTAATATTTCGATATTTTTAATTTTTTAAAAATTTTAATATTAATCTAAATTCCAAATCTCTATTTACTCTCATTTCTTCCAAAAAGTAAAATTCAAAAACAAATTATTTCGTTAAATTATTTTATGATTTATTTGTATTTTTAAGTGCCAAGTTCCGGCACATGCGCAAAAGATCGTCAGTTTCTCAGTAGTGTGGTTTTAGATCAGGTTTTCATAGTTTTAAAAACAAAAATTTATGGTTGCATTATGAAACAAAGACATTTTTAATTGTAAGGTGGAATGTGGCGTAAGGAATAGAGTGGCTGTTGAAGCTCGAAATTTTTTTCCTGGTCCTAGGTTCGAATATGAGAACCACTTAATAGTTCGATATTTTTAATTTTTTTTTAAATTTTAATATTATTCTAAATTACATATCCGTATTTACTCTCATTTCTTCCAAAAAGTAAAATTCAAAAACATATTATTTCGTTAAATTATTTCAAGATTTATTTGTATTTTTAAGTGCCGAGTTCAGGCACATGCGCAAAAGATCGTCAGTTTCTGAGTATTGTAGTTTTAGAACAGGTTTTCATAGTTTTAAAAAACAAAAATTTATGGGCGTATTATGAAACAAAGACATCTCTACTTGTAAGATGAAATGTAGCGTAGTGGATTAAGTGGCCAAGCAGGTTCAACAATTTTTTTCTTGGTAAGTTCGAATCTAAGAACCACTTAATGGTTTGATATTTTAATTTTTTTTGAAAATTTTAATATTAATTTAAATTCCAAATCTGTATTTACTCACATTTCTTCCAAAAAGTGAAATTAAAAAACAAATTATTTCGTTAAACTTTTAAAGATTTATTTGTATTTTTAAGTGCCAAGTTCATTCACATGCACAAAAATCATGAGTTTCTCAATATTGTGGTTTTAGATCAGGTTTTCATAGTTTTAAAAACTTAAATTTAAAGTTTTAATATCAAACAAAGACATCTACTCAAATCAGGTGAAATGTCTCGTGATGGATAGATTGGCAATGCAAGTTCAAATTTTTTTTGCTGGTGTTCAGTTTGTATCTGAAATTAACTATATAGTTCGATATTTTCTAATTTTTTTTATTTTGAATATTATTCTAGATTAAAAATCTGTATTTACTCTCATTTATTTAAAAAAAGGAAAATTCAACAACAATTTATCTCGTGAAACTATTTTGAGATTTATTTGTATTTTTATGTGCCAAGTTCATGCACATGCGCAAAAGATGGTCAGTTTCTCATTATTGTGGTTTTAGATCAGGTTTTCATAGTTTTAAAAATATAAATTTATGGTTGTCTTATGAAACAAATGCATCTCCAATTGAAAGGTGAAATGTGGCGTAATGGATAGAGTGCTGTTGAAGTTCAATATATTTTTCCTGGTCCTAAGTTCGAATATGAAAACCACTTAATCGTTCGATATTTTTAATTTTTTTAAAATTTTGAATATTATTCTAAATTCGAAATCTGTATTTATTCTCATTTCCTCTAAAAAGTAAAATTTAAAAACAAATTATTTTGTTAAAATATTTTGAGATTTATCTGTATTTTTAAGTGCCAAAGCTCATGCACATGCGCAAAAGATCGTCAGTTGCTCAATATCATGGTTTTAGATCAGGTTTTCATAATTTTAATAAAATTAAATTTATGTTTGTATTATGAAACAAAGACATCTCCTCCGGTAAAGCGAAATTTGGCGTAATGGATAGAGTTCCGTGCGAGTTCAAATTTTTTTTGCTGGTCTTCAGTTCGAGTCTTAGAATCAGTTAATAGTTCGATATTTTTTCTTTTTTAAAATATTATTCTAATTGCCAAATCTTATTTTTTTCTTATTTATTCCAAAAATTAAAATTTAAAAACGAAAATATTTCAATAATATTTTTAGATGTATTTGTATTTTTATGTGTCAAGTTGCACATGCGCAGATCGTCAGTTTCTGGGTATTGAGGTTTTTTATCAGTCCATAAACTTGTTAAATGTATTATCTGTCTCCCGAACTAAAAAATTGAACGTATTCTTATCCATTTTTTAAATATTGGATTTCAACTAATAAATAAGACGATTTTTTTTATTTTTTGGCACTGTGAAACCTTAAAACATATATAAAATATTTCTACCGACGTCCTGGCATAGAGTTAGATAGTCTTTCTCGTGATCTAGGCATCCCGGGTGCGAGTCTCGTTAAGGCATGGTTGTTCCTCTGTGTTCTATCTGTAAGGCGTGTGATTGTACCCCCTTGTAAAAAGGGCTGTGCAAGTGAATGTAACGAGTGTGCAACTAAAGTCGTACTCTTGGTTCTAGTTTGCTCTACTTCAAACATCCGGCTTATTTCGGCTGAAATCCGCTGAGTGTTTTTCCTTAGTTAAAATCTTAGAGTGTTTGTCCTTAGAGTGTTAAATCCTTAGAGTGTTTGTAGAGTGTTAAATCCTTAGAGTGTTTGTCCATGGCAAGTGCCATTAACAACAACAATAAAATGTTCTAAATAAACAGATTTAGGGTTCTAGTTCTGGAAATGCAGACCATATTGAAAAATTACTGCACCTAACTTGGACAAAAGCATGAATTGGATTTTACTTTATAGAGATTTTCGTAAGAAAATTCTACCAACCTTAAGAATTTCAGAAAATAGATTTCTAAAATGCTGTAATTGGATTAAAATGTATTATTTCCTATAAAAAGGATTACAAAGAACATTTTAGAGTTTTATAAAGAAAACTGTTCAGATATTAAAAAAACTTCAAAAATAATTATATTTTTGTAAACAAAATCATCTTTTTAACATAATTACTAAGCAATTTATTATGAGAATATTTGAAAATATCCCTTTACCAATTGTACAAACTTTATTATAGTTTCAGCATTTTAAAGACAATAAGTATTATAATTGCCTCTTATTATTTAAGGGATAAATATATATGAGAATTATTTTATAAATAATTTATTTAGGTTGGAATCATAACTGTTACATCATGACAAGAGTATCGTACATAATTTTGGACAGTTAAGCATTTCAAATTGGAAATCTAAAATTGTAGATTGTTGTTTCTTGATACATGATTTAACGTAACACGCTTAGAGTGCCAGCCTACTATATGAATAGTTCACACTAATCAGTTTAGATAACGCTAACAGCACATCATTTCGAAACACTCTCTCCTATTTCGAATAATTTATTTTTTAAGATTTTCCCGGACAGTTATTAGCGTGAGCTGCAATAAAGAAGACATACAACTGCATTAACTATGAGCAGCAAATGACGAATTATGTGTTTTATGGCAGAGGTGAATGATGGACTCTGACAGATGGCTATTACTAAATATACCAGTTCGAAAACCGAATAATCAGTATATAATTAAATTTTAATTATTAGATGGATATCTGCTATTCAGATTATCTTCAAAAGCTTCAAAAATTTGCACAAATTATTAATTAAATTTAAGAAAAATGTCAAAGAGCATAGGAGATAAAATTTCTAATTCTCAAGAACCGAATATACAAGTAAATAAAAATTGTGATTTATTGCTTATTAAACAAATATTAAGAAATTTTTACCATACTAATTTTTTTGTAAACATAAATACAGATATATTGTAATAAATAACAATATATCCGTTTTCTTCAAAATTTTTGAAATAAATTGATAACGAAAAGGATTATAGCAAGATCAAACATAGTTTCCTAAACTTCCTACAGCGTTCATTAATTAGGGTTTTCATGGAACACCTCGCTATACCGAATAAGTATGAAGAACTCTCTTGAATTTTACAGACTAGAATGTAGAATTTTTTATATTTCTGTTCTTTAATAGCCCTGCAAGCTCTAATATTTTCAAATATTCTCACTGTAAATTGCTTAGTAATTATGTAATTTTCGGGAAACTTTACAAGCTTTATATAAAATAAAAAAATAACTAATACCGAGTTAAACAATGTTTTCAGGTCTGATAATCTTATACATTAATTACAAATATCTGAGGGAAAATCAAATTATTTTTATGTTGCCTGATAGCAATTTTTTTGTGAAGAATTAAAATTAGTAGCTTGCATTAAACAATTTCATAAAAAAACATTTAGCAGGTTAACGTTTGTTTTATCCCACATGCCAAATCATAAAACATATTATATATATATATATATATATATATATATATATATATATATATATATAGAGAGAGAGAGAGAGAGAGTTATTTCCTGAGCCCTTTCTACCTTTTCTATTTAATAAATCAAATGAAGTATTATAAAGATAAGGCGTCATCGATTATTCCACATGCCTATTGGATGATAAATAAATTACTGATGTAAATAGATTCTTTTAAAGGATTCTTCCGTTTCTCTTGTCAAAGGTCAATACAAGACCTGTATATATATAAATTCCTTTCAGAATTATAGACGCTTCTGATTTATGAGAATATCATATTATATAAGACCTGGTTAAATAATCTTGTCCCTTTTTCTCTTTTTTATTATTATTATCCTTGTATGCCTTTTTAATGCCTTTTAAATTTTCTTCTGCTGTTGTACAGCGCTGTGCGTCTCTCGAGAGGGAATCAAACGAAATTAACACTCAACACTGTCTCCCTGATTTCGGTCCCTACTCTGAAATCTACTTATATATATATATATATATATATATATATATATATATATATATATATATATATATATATATATAATCTTGTGCATTTTAATAGGATCTTTATTTGAAGTGATGCAAATTTTTTAATAAAATGTCTTGAGAATTTTAACTTATAATTTGGGACAAAAATATATTTTGCACTACCTTAGAAGTTTTTAAAACTATACAAGATTTCTTATGTAAATTCGTGTCTAATTTAATAAAATTTGAGTAATATTAAAGTGTTAGTACATATTATAATTTTTTTTAAAAAATGTAGTCATCTTACTGACGTTCTAGAGTTTGTTCTTGATTCTACGTTTAAATATTAACTAATAAAACTATTTTAATAAGATATATTACCATTTACTTGTATGAAAATATACAGGCTGGTATTTATTAGAATCGGACCCAATTTTTGCCAAATTAATAAATGCTTCATCCTTATCAAACATGAGTGATTTCAAGGGATTTATATGAGAAATAATGGGAAAATTATTTTAATTGAATTCGGTTTGTCCGGTAAGAAATAGAATTTAATTTTGCAGATTAAGTTGAATGCGTAAATAAGAATCAGATATGGACTCGCACTTCCGGCATTTGACTGGCGGGGTATCAAGAATAATTAAATTTATGTTACCAAACAATTTATAGAGATAGTATTTGAAGCTATCACTTCAACCATTGTGCAAACTTAAGTATTATAACTACTTCTCAATATGTAAATAATAGATATATATATGAGAATTATTTCACGAATAACTGATGTGAAATGGCGCCTTCAACTGATGCATAATAAGTCAAGAGAATCGTGTTCCCTTTTGGACATTTAAGCATTTCAAGATGAAACCTAAAATTGAAGATAACTGACTCTGGAACATTATTTAATGGTACACAATTAAAGTGTCATTCTATCAGACAAATAAAGTCGTCAAAGCGATTTGGTTTGAATTCAAGGACAGTTACAGTGTTGTGAAGTGTTTTCTTATATTACGAATAATAGTTTAGTTTTTTAAGATTTTTTCTAGCGTGAAATTTAAATAAAATTAATTAATATTGCTTTCTAAATTTTATTCGTTTTCAGCAGCATTGAATAAACCTAGACCTTTTGGGCGACTTCATATGCACCCATTTAATTGATACATACTTTAAAATCATCAAAGTACATCAGATTTGTTTAGCCAGCTTCTGGGAATAGGCGTAGCGCATCTTCCCTGTGAGCTTTGAGTCTCGGTTTGGGCATGGTTGTTCTTCTATGTTCTATCTGTAAGGTGTATGAATGTCCCCCCTTGTAAAAAGAGGCTGTGCATACACAGTTTACATTATAGAATGGAACTGTCCCGCAAAAATTTCTCTATTCTTCTCCCCAGTGATCCTTCTTTTCAGAGTTACGATTAGTTCAGTAGAAAACTACGATATGCATGTCTATATTATGGCCACCTCCTATACTTGACAGTTGGAAGGAGGCAATGACGATCAGAGTCTTGTGCAGGTGTCCTCTACACGTGCAGCCATTCTATTATACGGATAAGTGTGAAATACTATTCATTAGGCCATATTACTTTCTTCCACTTATCAATCGACCAGGTTTTGTAAATATCCGGTGAGTACTGTAAACGAAGTTTACTATTAACATCTGTGACAAGTTGCTTGGAAATTGTCTCTCTTTCATTAATGCTCTGATTATGAAGGTACATTCTAACGGTCATCACTAACACAGGAGAATCCAGACGGGATTGAGTTCTGTGGTCACTCTTGCTGCAGTTGTTAGCTTTTTATACATTACAATCCGGTTCAAAACACATCGGTCTCTTTCCCTGAATCTCTATGTCCGCCCACCATTTTGCTTTGTCGAGCTTGTCTTGTCGCGCTCTGTGTGTGTCGTCATGACTTTAGACACCGTACCAGTAAGAACACCTAAAACTTGGAATGTTTCCCTAACATTCCAAGTTCTTTTCCAAGTGGCTTCTTTGAAAGTCTGAGAGGTCCAAAATTTCCCTCTCTGAAAAAAAAATCCAAGAATTAGAGAACTTCAATAAAGCTAGCACATACTATCATAATACTATATAAATTGCTATTTATATATATATAAAATCTTGAGCATGTTATTATATTTTAATGCTTATAAAGTGCAAAGAAAAATGTATCTTTTATTCACAGGTGTTTTAATTATTTTGATAACCACCTGTATATCATTATTAATTCCTTACAGTAATTAAGCGCTGATAAAACATTTAAGATAATATACCAATCTTTAAATAGTTTTTAAAGCAAAAGATTAATTTTTTTTAAATATTATACTTTTTATTATTAAATAATGTGATTTCTTTTTTACTTGACCATAAAGTCTTTAAGATGCTTGGAAATTCTCCTAAGTAAATGAAGATATGCGTTTTTAGTATCATAAAAATATTGTCTGTATTCTGAAGCCAGGCCTTTGCTTTATAATTCACGGAAAATTGTATAAAAATCATAAAAGTTTGCTAGAATAAATTTTAATAATGTTTGTAATTAAAATGGACGGCTTTATTCAACATAAGGAAAAAAAAGTCTGCATATCTTAGAATAAAGAAGGAAAAAAAATCACTTTTTTATATGCGTGTAACACGCAACTTAAAATCATTCAAGCTGTTTCCCAATTAGGAAAGAAAAGTAACTATATCTTTTATTCTTTCTTTTTGTCATGATGATAAGTACTGTAACATATAATTAGAAGCGAAATAGGGGCTATATGCTTATGATTGAGAATACCAATTATTAGACTTGGAATAATTACAAGATAGTTTCAAGAAACGAAACTGTTATTTTTTAGGGTTTTATTTCTGTAATGGTTATCAGTTTATTTGATGGCAATTATGTTTTTTTTAAAAATAAAAAGCAAAATAAATCTCCATAATTAAGGCTTTTCTTGTTAGGTGTTTACTTTCTTGATAAATAGACTGAAGATGATTTATAACTTTATATAGAGTTTCTAAGAATGTCATAATAATATTTTTCGAAAAATCCATAGAATTTAGCAGTATTTCCGTCAGGTTTTTTTGTAATATATTTGTTGGATCATTGAGTTTTATGAATTACAATAAACAGTAACTAAAATATTAAAAACACAGAATATTGAAAGAGCTACTTTTTAAAAACAGAGGAATATTATATATATTCAAAATAAATAATTTGTTGTTACAATTAAGAAAGCAACAAAATTTTTAAAAACAAAACAAAAAAATCAAATTTTAAGTCGGATTTTTTTATCATAATATATTAGCATGCATGGCCAGCAAAAGGTGTTTCTTCTATGCACACAATGACGCAAGCTTAACTACTATTAAGAAATAAATGCATGTGCATGACAGATATAAATATATGTGCATGAAAAATACATTAAATTCTCTTTATTTCTAATTAAATAATCATCCATTATTGCAACTAAATTATTTTTATATTGTACGCACATAAATTAATTGTATTCACTTTTATTATTCAAATAATTATCAGCTCATTATTTTAATCGAAACTTTTTTGCTTTGATTAAATATGTGCGTATTTTTTTATTATTATTGATCTCATATTTATTTAGCTTTGATAAAGAAAACAATAATTTTCACAAGCATGGAGTTATTGCTCTGATCATTATTAAAAATTGTTGCTGTTTCTTATGACTTTTGCCATAGACAAGCTCGCTGAGGTAGTCAGCGATTTAAGCCTAGTCTGCGTCTCTTGTTTTGTAGTACGGCTAACAACGGCCAAGAGTACGACTTTTACTAGTCACTCATCGCATTTGCTTGTGCAACCCCTTTTTACAGGGGGGGGGTACATTCATACATCTTACAGATAGAACACAGAAAAACAATCATAATACAGCTAAAATATATTTAATATTGTTACTTCGAACGTGAGGATAAATCCAACAGATAAAACAATTTAAAGCATTGTTGTAAAATATACTTACAAATATTTTGAAATTTTTTAGAATTGGATACAAAATTGTAATAAAGAAACTTCGTTTTGATAAATTTTAATCTATATTTTATAAATTTTAATGCAGATTAAAAATGATTTATGTTCAATATTACATTCTGGAATTATTGAGGTATTATTAATTTTTAGATTGAAAAGAACGAATTAGGATGAAATTATAAGTAAAATATTTAAATTACTTTTTTGATAAAAATCCAATAAAAAATTTGAGAACTTTTCTTAAAACGTATTAATTACCCTAGAAAAATATCCTGTAGCTACAGTAGAATGTTTCGAATTCTAATTTTTCTCCGTATAAGTTGCATCATTCATGTCTCATGATACATGAAGTGTTACAACATATATACTATCATATTAACGATTTTTTTAATGAAATTGACTATTGCAAACTAATATATATTTGTAACATCAGAAGAGCTGTACTATTAAATAGATATTTACATTTTATTTCTGATATTTTAAATCGTTGGGTAATGTTACTTAAAATGGCAATTTCTTTCTAACGTGCAATAAAATATGTAAATAACCCCAAACATTTTAGGGGTTATAGAGGCTTTAAAAATAAAGAAATATTAGCTTCTTCAAGATTTTACTCTATAATGTTCTCTAAAATGGTTTATAGTTATTCGGAATTTAGCATTGCTGGCGATCTATGAAAAGTGCATTGCAATTAGAAAAGTATATATATGAGTTTGCTTTAGTTATCATTTTGTTCAGAAGTTTCAATGGAAGAGAAAAATAATTTATTTCTCTGAGCAATACATTTGTAGTTATGATTCTTATGAAATTCAAATTCATTTGCATATTTTTTTCTATAGTGGTTTACTGAAATAAATCTATTATTTATATTTTTTCTTTCCGATTTCAGTTTTTATACTTTATACTCTCTGATACTTTGATTAGTAATTTTTATAACTTTTGCTATTTTTTGAAATCAGTTATAATTACCCTACGCACTGCATAAAATTGAGCTGTATATTCATGCCTCGATTTTCTAAGCAATACATGTTATAGTATTCATCAACCAGAATATAATATTCATCATCTCTCCCCTCCCTCTCAGTAAAGCATTCAATTCGTCATAGTTAGCATGATTATTTGGCATCATTATTGAAATTCACGCTAGTAGTTATCTAGTTAAAATTATTGAGTATAAACTGTTCGTAATAGGCGAGAACATTTCGGAATGCTATAACTGTCCACATAATTCAAACCGAATCATGTTGAGAATGACCTTATAAGTACGTCTTGTTAAATCAGATCCCACGAGACAACTACCTTCAAATTTAGGTTTCAGTTTGAAATGTTTAATTGTTCTGTAGTATAGATGATACTTTTGACTTACGATCTAACAGTTGTAGACTAATTTATATAAGGTGTACACTCTGTTCTTAAAATAATTCTTACGGATATCTATTCCTTAGATGATGAGAAGAAATTCTATTACTTATTGATTTTAAAATACTGAAACTTTACAGGAATTTACATAAGAGTTGAAGAGATAGTTTCAAATACTATATAAATTGCTTGGTAACACAAATTTAGTTATTCTTGATTTCCACCAATCAACTGTCGGATTTGCTAATTTACAACTGATCCTTATTTGTATATTAAGTTTAACTTATAAAATGAAATTCTATTCCTTAACCTGTCCCACAGAATTTAATTGAAACAATTTTCCTATGGTTACTAACCTGTAAAATTTGAAATCATGCATGCTTATAAAGTTTAAGTATTTATTAGTTGGGGAAATATTAGATCCTATTTCAGTAACATTCAATATTTTTTGTTACAATCAGTTTATGATATTCTAAGATATTCTTTTAAATATTCTTAGCTTATATTTATTTATTAAAATATTTTAACAGACAATAATTTAAACTGGCATTAATAACATTCATTAATAATCCAATGAAATTGTTAAAATCATAAATAAGTCAAATACTACGAATTAATTTTCTAATTAACTTAATATATTAATGCTCTATATGTATATATATTAATGCATTGAATGAAATAAATTTCTTAAGAACAATTTTTATAAAATCACTTATGGAGATACATTAAAAGGTAGAATTGTTTTATTTTAGTTAATTTTTAATTGTTTAGTCTTCGATTTTGTTATTCAATATTATAAGCTTCATTGGTCGTTGAAATAACTTTTTACTTAAAGTCAATATTGATGATATCCTGCTGAATATTAACTCATGCCTTATTATAACATAACTCATATTCAATATTCTAGCACACCACAGAATTCAGTAAAAAGTCAATAGAGCTTGATAAGTTTTTCAAACTGATGTCTTTCTTTTAACCATATTATTAATTACTTGCAAGATTGTGCACTTATTTAGACCTGCTGGTGGACTGACTACTCTGAGAAGTGTTTTGAAACTACAATTGAAAAATGTGATTACTTTTACATGCAGTGAAATGCTATAGCTTGCACTTTTCACAGTTTCATACTCTGCCTTTTCGTCAAGAAATATATTAAAAGTCAGCGAGCACAGAACTATTTCACCTATAAACCGGGTAATTAACTTATATCCCGTTCGTTTTAAAATGAAATATTTTGTCATAACCAGTTAACAAGTTAAGTCAATAGAGCTTCATAAGTTTTTCAAACTGGTTAACTGCTTTAAATTAAATTAATTAATCGGTAATTAGAAGGTCTTGAAAATATTCAGATAGGTGTTTTTTTTGTTGAAAAGCTAGTGTATTGAAAGTTTCAGAATGCTATCATTTATGGAAATGAGTACAAAATAGATTGCAAAATTTCATATCTTCATGTCAAAAAACTAAAATTATTATAATAACATAACTAATAATATTTAATGGGGTATAATGATATCTATGTTCTCTATATTACTGCTATCATTAAAATTCTGTCACTCTCTCCAGAAGATTCTCTCAGATAAACTCTGTCTCTAAAATTCTGGAAGATTTCAGCATTATCTATTTTGTAGCAGAATTCGACACCAAATCGCCAAATGGTGGCCTAGTTTGTCGCCAACCCCTGACATTTAGCATCCAATCAGCATCTAACAGAGCTGATCGTCAAACGATTTTTCCAATGATTCGACTAACACAAATGGAAGGAATATTATAGATTTGTAGCAATATACCTTGTTCCATTGAAGACATTTCACTACCTATATAAAATTATCATATATTTTAAATGCAAAAATATATATTTCTGAAACTATCCCTATTAAACGCTACATTTTGTTCTCTTTCATTACTTCCTTCAGCAATAACAGTAAGGAGAAAGGCTTCCCACAAAACTTAATTGACGATTATACCATTGAACACCTAATGCTTTTTATGAAGGTTATAAGACTATACATTCAAGGCGTGACTGCAACGTTTGCCAATAGAGTGAATCTCTGTCAATTTCCTTTTCGTGCTCTTGTATGTGTTATGATTTAGAAGAATTCTGGTGACGGAATTTTTATTCTGATCCATATACCACAATTTCACATCTGCATCCAATTACGATTAGATCCACCAATGTTAGATAATAAGGCGATGTTAGATTAGATTATTTGTTTGCGTGTACATGATAATATCAAAAGACGAGAAATAAGTTAAATAAATTTGATATTCAGCTTTGGCAATAGAATTATAGTCCTTTATTAAATTTTTGGCCACATTGGTTAGCATAAAGAAATCAAAAATGCACACTCTTTTCTCTTCGATGTACAGAAAGTTGATAAAAAAACACTACTGAAGATGTTTTTATTTTTAATTTAATGAGATAGGGGAGTGCAATTAATGGTATATTTTATTTAAAAGAGTTTGAAAGGATAAATCTCATTTAAACAGTGCAATGACCTGTCCCACGGAGATCATATTCAAATCTGCACCTATAAACATTCAAATGGGAGGCCGAAAATGTAAATCTTTTACTTCTCTTCCTCAGGAAAAATGGCATTTGCTAGACGATAAGACTCGAAAATAAATATTACTGCAGAGTACAGGGATTTAAAAAGGAATTGCTAACCTTTTTCTAGAGGAAAATATGATAAAATGCAGCACACACACACACACACCTCCTCAAAACATCTTTATTTTATTAAATCGTTGCCTTTATCACAAGAGAAAGCATCAAAGGCTGTCTCAAATTCATATTTACATGTCATCGCTGAATTATTTATGAGTGCTTCTAATAATATTGAAATAAGTTTATAAGATAAAGATATTTAAACAAGTCAAATTCATCCTGGTATTTAAAATTATAATGCTTAGAACTAATAATAAAATAAATATTCTAATTTTGTTGCATGCTTTAGTCAAATTTAAGACGATAACATTCAGTGAAACTATGTTTTTTTTTAAATATTTGATTTATACAAAGTGACATTACGAAAAATTTATTTCTTATTAATACGATATGCGTAATACTTATTTTCTTTTAGCAAAATATTTATTGAACAGTATATATTTAAAATTACAATAAAATTATATCTTGAGGTTTAATTACAATAAAAAAACAGTAAGTCGTTTTCAAAATTTTGTTAGTTTCAAAGAAATCAAGAAGAATATTTTGCATAAATTTTAATGCCTGAATTCCTATAATTTGAAGAAAAAAAATTCATATAACGTGCAAATGTAAAAATTTGTTATATAAATAATTTCAGCCTTCCATAAAAAATAATATTGCTTAATAATTTATATAGAAAATTTGTATCAGTTACAAATTTTATAAAATTATAAATAAAAAAATATTATTTCCTACGAATGCTATAAAAAAAGACTTTGCTATTTGAATTCGTTTGTAATTATCATATACATGATCTTTTTTTCTAACAAAAAAGAATCTTTGTTGAAAACCTATTTAAACGTTTGCCTTTTCATTGATAAATAAAGTTTCATTAATCATTATTTTAAGTTTGATTAATAAAATATTGTTATTTTATATTTTTTTACAATTGAAAATAGAATAAATGATATTTCAATAAGCATCTATAAATTCAATTACTTTTTTGTTATAGTTATTCATTTACCTATCAATATTCAGATAGTTGTTCACATAATATCAAATTTTGGTGGTATCGTTAATTCAAAATACAAAAATATAATACATATATGCATTGAAATATAGTTTGCCTATTAAAAAATGGGTCCTTTTAAAGTTCGAAATTAAAGAACTTATCATTTAAAATTAAATCCTTTTATATTAAGTTGAAATGGTAAAGGTAAATGCTCATAAAAGTGTTAACTGAATTACGTGAAGAGAATAAATCAGCTATTTATGCCACATGATATTTCATTCAGGTTTTTCTTTTTTTTAAAAATTGATTAGGAAGAAAAAAAGGCAAATTCTTCATTAACATATTTATTTGGCAAAAATGCATTACCATATTATTAAAAAAATCTATTTTATGTGGTGAAAAACATTATGTGTTTAGACTAACGAAAAAAGAATGTATTAAAAACAAAAGTGAGTTTGAATTCTGACATTTAATGTTATGATAAAATCTAGTGTTCGTCAAAACTTATGTGTTTTTAAAAGAACTTAATGCTCTTTCAGAATGTTTGAAATGCTTATGAAATACAGTTTTTCTTCGGCATTCAAGATATAACCTCCAAAAACTTTTTTTTTCAAAAACTTACTGCAAGTTAACAATTTTTCGAAACCTGTGCCATCTTCAGATGTTTAGAACTCACGATTGTTTTTATCTTCTTCCAACTTTACATTAATGGTCTTTTAAATCTGTGAAAATATTTCCGATTTCCATTTTTTCGGTTGGAAAAAAAAACTGTGAGTTGATTTTAATATTCTTTACTTTTTCAGGGAACTTGCTTTCTTCCAGGCTTTGCTCACATCATTAGGTATCACTTTAAGAATCAAAAGTCGTTTAATGGTTTCTTCCGAAAATATCAGTTTCAGTGTCAGGAAGCTACTTGCAGGGTGTGCTGATAAAGACATCTTCAGATATTGCTTTGGCTGAATTTTTATCTTGAAATATTTTGAAGGAATGAATTATTTTTTCATCATTCTGAACTTTGTGAAATGGCTATTCTTTTAAATAAAGACATTCCTTCCAGATATTGTTTAATAGTAAGAAAGGAAATATACATCTTATTTTATATGCATGAATTTAATGGTTGACGAAGCACTCTTAGATGGAAAAAGCAACTCAGTCAAAAGTTGTTGCTGAAAATAACGGGAATTCTGATGTTTTCCAATTTTTTTAAAGGAAAAAAGAAGCGCATAATTTTTTTATATATGTTTCATTGGCAATTAATAATTTTGCACTTCTTCAAAAACCTTTTCAATGCTTCATTCATATTTGGAAAATCCAACAAAATAAACCCCGTCATTTTAATGTCGAGTTAATAAGTCATATTTGTCTTCCAGATATAGTCATTCATTCCAGTGTAGATTTATTTGAAATATTCCATATATGTGATGATATGTTCTATACCATATTTGCTTTACCATATGATGATATGTTCTGAACCATTTTCTTTTTCTTATTTTCATAGTAAAGTGGTGTGCTTTTATTTAATCTAGGCAACGAAACAAAAAATTACGAATTTATGCGATCTAATAGTATAAAAATATTCTGACACATTAAACACTACATTTCGAGCATAAAGAAACTCTTACAAGATTTTATGATGAATTCTAAATTTTCAAAATATTTAAGGCTGTTAGCATAATTACATTTACACTGTGAGTTTTGTTTAAACTCTATCGAGTTAAGTTTTCAAAAATTATTTTTAAGTAATTCTGTAACAGGAAAAGGAATTTAAAACTCAAATTTTCAATTTTCATTTAATTAGATTAAGCAGTAAAAAAATGATACGAAAAAGAAGAGAAGAAAAAAAGGGGAAAAACTTGTTAAATCTTCATTGCCAAAAAATTGGGATTAAAACATTATTAAAATTAATGGTCTTGTTTGCAGCATCAGCTGAAGTCAAGAAGAAAATGAGAAATGATATAATCACTTTATAATATTGCCTTAGAAATATTCCAATGCATGAATGCACGCTAATTCATGAGACTCAATGCCTCTCAACAATAGTTGACCCGAGCATTTATATACAGAATTGTGCTAAACAAACATATTACTTGAAGTCTCTAAAGTGTATGTTGAAATTGGATACCTTTGAAGTGCAATACTATTCCGTTTCCAATGCAACTGACATTTAAGATATGCTTTCACTTTGTAGGTTAATAGAGGTTGTCACCAACAAAGAAAATACTAATGCGTACTTATAAAGCACAAAGCTACCATTTTAACTCATTATTGCAATCAAAGGTTCTAGGAGCAATACTATACAAATTAATTTATATTACCTATCTGTTTCAAGAACAAGTTGGTTATGGAAGTTTATATATCACAAAAAGTTACCTACATAATTTCTCGTATTGATTGGTTTGATTTTGGAATGACGATTTGAAATATTAATACGTTTCATTATGCTCACAAAATAATCTCAGGAGTAGTAGAATTATTTTTAAAATGAAAATCATTAAAAGTTAAAGCATCCGTCTCTGAAGTGTAATCTTAACACGTTTTAGGGTATAAATCCGGGGCATTGAGAAATATTTTAGAGTTATATCATGATAAACTGAGAATGTAAATGCTAAATCATCAAAAGTTCGTTTATTTGACTCTGAATTTATAAAATAAGAATTGGTAAATATCAGGTTTCCCTGAATGATCTCTGGCAAGGAAAGTGATAAGCACACTTACCCTTGAGCGTTAAGGGAAAAAATATCATCGAATGTTTATTGGTAAGTATATTTACCACTTTATTGTAGATAATTTAAAATAATTTTACAAATTTTTTCCATTTAGAAATCATAGAATTCAAACTCATTAATGGCATAAATTAAAGCTTGAAGTTCAGTTCGTATCTATTATGCTGCCTGGGCTGATCACTACATTGTATAAAACTGTTGCAATTGGACGCAATTTTACTAATAACAACTAAGCCCTGTTTTGCTTTAAAAAATAAACTAAAATGTCGTAACTACAATTTCAAATAATCAATAAATCAAGATTGAAGACAAAATATGCATAAAATCATTAAGAGGAAGATTGCAAATTTTAAAATATTCCAACTACATCAACATTTTTTGTTCATTTAAATAGAGGAATGCTGCATTTAAATTAAATAAACTTAATAACAAATAGCGATAATTAAATATAAGAATATATTAAACATAGGGACACAGCACAATTGTGTTTCACGCCTGAAAACGTTTTCAGGAGTTAAAAATTTAATGACAAACGCTGGAATTTCATGACATTACGAAAGTCTTACACCATGAATTGGTAACAATAAAAAATATTTACAACTTTTGAATTTAAAAGATATTTAACTAGAATTAATGTATTGAAGAGCTATTAAGGTAGTTCAATCAAATTTTAAGCATCTGAGTAAACTATTTATCATTTTAAAATAATTATTTGAACCCCCATAAAATTTTCACAGGATGTAAGAATATATACCAGAGAGCAATAAAGTGATAACATAAAATGATTTTGAAAGATACCAAGTCTAAGACAACTCGAATAAGATAATTCAGCAGCACCATGTAAATGAATAAATAAGACAGGTAACTGAAAATGATGAAAATAATAAATCATACTCATATAACTTTAAAATTAATTTATATGCTCCTTATTACATCATATTGGTTATATCATCATGATCATGAATATATATCTATAATATTTTCTACCAAGATTTATTGATTCTCTGGTGATAATACGAAATAATTTATTATTTAATTGTACCCGTAGAGACCAAACGAAGCTTAAATGTAAAAGATTTGTTTCAGATATTCGAAAAATAGTTATAGGCTTTGCTATTGAGGGCAAAAATATATTTTAATTACTTATTCATGATAAGAGCCCTTTTAAATATAATTAATAAAGAGAAGAGAGCCCTGCAGTTGAATATTTCACATTCATGTGATTGAGTTTTTAATAAAATTTAGTAAGAAGAAATATCTATTTAGTCCCTAGGTTTAATGAAAGGATTTCGGAAATATATATATAAAATAAATAATTAACTATAGATCTTTATACTATATCTTATTTAAAATTTTCATGGTTTAATTTTTATGATTATTATGATTTTTTAACCCAACTTACAGGTTTGCCAATTTTACAGGATTTAAACATGTAATCATCTTTTTGATGGAAATCTCCCAAGATATTGATTTATGGTCCACTTTTATTTCAGTAGAGCTTTCCACACAGTTTTATTTAAATTGAACTTTTTTCGCGTTTAAAAAAATTAACGTTGTAATGGTTTTTTTTCTATTTTAGTGCTAGAAATTTTATATCTGAGTAAGCATATAATTCTATATTGCCTTATTTACTTTTATATTCGCTTAAGAAGATAACACTATTTTATAATTTGCAGAACACAATTGCTATTTAACCCTTTGCAATCCGAAAAATAATTCGATCAAAATTATTCAATTAATACAAAGATTTGTTTCTTTCTATGAAAAATAAACATACATAATTCTTTTAAGTCAAATTTCTTTGAAAAATTATTTTACATCTCTTAACCATTCTGTAGGCGTTTTTAACAATTAAATTTGAAAAATAAATAAATAAAACGTCAAAATGATGCACAATCTTGATTGGCGAATTAGAGGCACCATCATAGTGCAAAGGGTTAATCTATTTATCTAAAAGTCATCAAGATTGTTTCTAAAAAAAGTAAACATTTTTGAAGCAATGAATACTTTCAAAATGAAAGAATAATCTCAATTTATGACTGAACCAAATGTCTGAAGGAAGTCCCATTTTCTAAAAACACATTCCTTTAAAAATGGAGCTATAGGCATTAGCATTCTGAGTTGATTCAAATTAAATACTTTATATTTCATATAATTCAGGCAGAAATAATCAATTAATTCTAACAAATTAAATACTTCTTATTTTATTTAATTCAAGTAGAAATAATCATAAATATCAATAATTTATTAAGACAAACAAAATAGTATTTTCAGGTAATTTCTATATACAAAATTGGGGAGAAACTTTTTCTTTTATTTGATTTATTTGATACATTTAATTACATTTTTTTTTTTTCGAAATAAGGAGACAATTTTATTAAAAAGTCTGAATTTAACCATGCAATTAATATGCTACCATTTAATATTTTTTTAGTGTTAAACAAATAAAACTATTCTCCTTAATTTACTTTTTTTTACCTGTCATAAATTTTACACAGATTTATGCTTTAAAAGGCTTCTTATTTCTTCTCATGTCTTTAAATTACCATCTAAGTTAAATCTTTTTGATTAACTGTTGATCACTGTTTGATCTAAAAATCCAATCTACTGATCCAATATTATTATTATATTTATCTTTACTTATAATAAAGCACAATGTGTGTGTGTGTGTGTTGGCGCTGCAGAGGCCAGACCGTTCGACCTACAGCTACCAAATTTGGTACATGTATACCTTGGGGTCCGGGAAAGTGCACCTCGGAGACCTTTTTTGAATTTTTAATTAAAATTTTAATTAATTAAAGAAAGAAGGAAATTTTAAAGTTTTTTTTCGCTATAACTTCCGAAAATATTACAGCACAAAATTGATTTTTGCATCACGTTAAAGCTCAAAAAATTAGCGTTTTAATGATACAGAATTTTTGACCTACAAACGAAAACTCTATTTTTAATGAATTTCTAAACATTTAATTTAATCGTATTTTTTAACAATTTATTTCGCCTAAAACTTAAATAAAATTTTATATCTAAAAAAATAAGCTTTTAATGAAATGTTGCCATCACATTTTCAAAAGTTCTGATAAAAAAAAGTTAATTACTACCAAAAATAAAATTGAAAAATATAATTTTCATCACGTGATTATATAAATGAAATAAATAGTAAATGCGATTATTTTTAAACAATAAATGCAAGAGAAAATTTTTCTTGATCGTTTGCAATATCAAAATTATTAATTGACTTAAAGAATTAAAATAAATAAAAATACAAAATAAAATTATATTACAAAAGTGCGACAGTTAAAACTGAAAAAGAATTTTTAGAAAAGTACCAAACGATAATCTTTTGAGGGCGAGATTAATTATTTAAAAGCCATAAATCTTGAGCGAACTAGAAAATGACGTCATTTAAAAAAAAACCCGAACAAAGGCAATTGATATTAAGTAGAAGTAAAATATTTTTGCATTCGTGTTTTTTTTAAATTTTTAGAACAATAAGACATGTTTTGGCTTGTTACTTTTACTTATGTGAAAAAGAGTTCGCCTTCGTGGTTGTAATTTATCTCCGCATTTTAATGAGTCATGCGAAATAAAAACAAATCTGCTTTCAACGAAGCATACGTAATATTAAAGTATACTGGTAAAATCAAGTCAGCTATTTCAAAACGCATCTTCTTTCAAAAAAGCATACGTAATAATTAACAATTCAAAATTTGTAAAAGCATATAAAAATATTTTTACCCGCATATTTCGGAGACATCAAAACTTTCTAACCAAAACAATATCATGTTCTCACATAAGAAAAAATAAATCAACTATCATTCCAAATTAAACATATAAAAATGCCATTTTCGGCACGTGTCTGTATAAAATGAAACAAATTTGAAGCATGATATTTTTGGAAAATAAATGGATGGAAACGTTTTCTATGATATTTTACTATACATATATTACTAATCCAACTAAACAATTTTATTTAAGGCAAATATGGCTTAACATCTACAAGGCATCTTCTGTATTTGGAGACACACATCTAATTTCTTAATTTTTTGGGGAGAGGCATAAATTTCTTAGCAATTGGTCCAAGTGAAATATAAAATTATAGATTTAGGGAAAAATGCTGATGAATTACATTTTTACATACATCATCTGCTCTGTGAATCATATTTAACAAAATATTCTTGAGACAGTAAGTCCTTAAATAAAAAAGTGGCATTCTAATCAACTAAATCAATCATCAAAGCTGATCGATCTATGAAAATTTCAACATAACTATTCGATATAAACTGGCGATTTTAGATCACTTTATCAAGATATCAAAGAAGCCAATCAGAGTTACTCTAGAATAATTGGTCTAGATTATGATAATGATGATTGTTCTAAACTTGCAATATTCATAACTGAATAAATTAGCCAGATTTAAAGAAGATAGAAATGCTTATTTATTTATTTAGAAGTTGAAATATTAAGAATATTTTACAAATATGAATCTATAAGACCAAAGGAATTTAAACCATAATTTTTTGAAATATATTTATAGACCTAAAAAAATATCACTGAGAGCATTTATATACATCTAAAAATAAAATTAAAAACTGAAGGTTTCAATTAACCTGTGAAATTTTTGCTGAATAATTCCTTGAGATCTTATAAATTATAAAAAAAAATTATAATGTTTCAATTTCTGTATTGAACATAAAACTTCAATGTCGGACTATTCTGCTTTCAGTTCTTAATTTTATTTAAAGACATGCTTAGATTGAGTAAAGAGGTCTTTATATTAATTGAAGTTTCATCATTTTCAATTTAATTTAAAACTAAATTTTACGTGCACTGATAGAAAATCAGAGAGATGAGGACTTCAAAGATAGGACTGCTTAAGGCCTACATAATAGTATAAGTGAATTATATGATTATTGAAATTTTAAGCTTAAAAATATTTTGCTGAAAAACTTATTATGAGACTAAGTTATATAAAAAATGATTTAACCCTTTAGTCGGTATTAATATTGGCGAACCGACTGGTCGCTAAAGGCGGCTAGTTTTTAAATAGAAGTAAAATTAATTATCATGTATTATGCTTTACACACACACACACACACACACACACACACACACACACACACACACAC
>JAOUZG010008446.1:3226227-3244080 GCA_026289955.1 Argiope argentata
CACACACACACACACACACACACACACACACACACACACACACACACTGCACATGAAAGAAGTATAACTATGTATTTATATGCAATTCATAATAATATACATAAATTGTAAACAGGTATATGACTTTAAGGCGAAATAAATTAGTTTTAAAAGTTATGAATCTATGGAAATTAAAAATAAAACTTTAATGAACTGGTCTGCATGAAAATAAATTTCTTTTTAGAATGAAAAAAACTATTTATGCTCATTGCTTTCGAAGCTCCGACAAAACATTGATTTTAGTATGAATGAGCAGAATAATATATTTTTTTCACGCAACAATTGTTTTTTTAAAAAACTTCATTGCATAATTTTTTATGATTAATGCGAATTTGATGATAGTCTTCATGAAATGAAGACTAATCTCCCGTTAGAAAAACAATACACGATTAAGAAACATGGAATTCTTCATAAAATCCTGATAAGTCTAATTCGAACTGCCTTTTATTATCAGCAACAAAAAAGAATAAATAATATATTTAAAAATATATTTATTTCCGCTAAGTTATAAAACGCATATTTGTTGAGAAACTTTCTCATTTGAAGCACGCAAAATAAGAATTTGAAGAAGCATTTTAAAAATGTCAGTTGATATTTAAGGCTTTTTATAGAAAGCATATTAGACTGAAAAATGCCATGCTAATGAGCGTGTACGAAAACTTTTATTCTTCAAGGTATAACATTTTATATATTTCAATTCGCACAATAGATAGAATATTTCTTTTGAAGGAAATCTCAAAGAAAATCAATATCATATTCATGTAATTGGTGGTACTACTAATTTAAACAGTCTAACCAAATTCCAACTCAATAAATAATTTAAAAAAATCTACCATTATTTTCATTTTATAATTCTAAAATTATTTTGATTACAAATGAATATAAATTTCCTTAATTATTTTAAACAACTTTTATTTTTCTTATGGTAATGATGCGCTTTATTTCTTGAGAATGAAAGCTTTTTTAGAAGTTTGTTTCGAATATTGTTAGAAATGTAATTTTTGAAGATATTCTTTTTATGTATTATTTTTGAAAAATGTGCTATCTAATGGCATTTTACTGCACATCAATTTTATTTTTTTATGACTTTTATGACTTTACAAAAGAATGTCTAATTTTTAATTACTAAGAATAAGTTAATTTTAAAATACTTATGATGATGGTGAAACAATTTTATTTCACATCTACATAATACATAGTTTTTACATCATTTTAATGCTTTTTGTTAAGTTTTTGGAAAATGCTTAAAAATGTAATAAAATTAAGAATAATTCTTTAACGGAAAGCTGTATATTACAGAATCAAGATTATATTCTTATTTATATTTCTTACATTTAAATAAGTTTCTTGATTACAATCTATCCTCATATCAATGAACAATCAGAATTGTACCTCAATTTTTTCTAATTAAATGTTTAAAGTATTTTTGTTACCAATGTTAAAGTACTAAATGTTGAAGACTTTACATTTGTATTAAATAATTTTGTTTTATTTACTTTAATATTACAACTTATAACATTCCATCAATTCCGACGCAATCATTATATTATATTACATAGATTATATTATATATATATGCCCTTATTCCTAAAGTAATATATTGGTTTGAATTACCACTAATTTTTACAATTATATTTATATTATATTTTCTATATACATTATATTCAAAATTATATATATAATTTGACGTTCTTACTTTTAAACAATAGCATACTTATTTTGAATAAATAGGAGGGAAGTACATGACACATATAAAAACAGGTGACAGAAATTTTTAAGATGATCATTTCTATTCATTTTTGGGATACACAAATCATATTTATTAATTCCTTTCGAAAGTACTAAGTTGACCAACAGTAATAGCTTACGCATAAAAGAAATTCTGGACACAGAACTTTTCAAACAATGTACAGAAAAACTCAATATACCGTACTATAAAGGATTATTGCATTAATGCATAAGATCGTGTCTGAAATCGTAGTTTCAGCTGTTACTGTCTCTATTCAAGTGATCCGCATTAAATGGATATCAGCAAGAATAGATGTTTAAAATATAAAGTATCAATAAATCGGTAGTTCATTCTGGTTAGATTCATTATTAATTCTTTAAAAATTCATATTCAAAAAATCATTATTACATATTTTCTTATCTCAGTATTTAAAGGAAGTGTTAAAGCCTCTTGAAGAGAAGAGCTGATGATTTATGTAATATTTAAAAAATACTCACATGATAATATTCTGATGGTTTTTTTGAAATTTTAAATGCATTATCGTGAGCCTTGACTACGTCGCTTCATTTTAATGGCAACTGGACCGAGTAAACTATAACGCATATATCTTAGAATAACGTCTTCAGTTTACATTACAAAACTTTTTTTGCCCTAATTAAAGAAAAAGATAATAGAGTAAGATGTTTCAGATTTTAAAGCAATATAATATACATGAGAATTTCTATACTATTCCATAATCCTATTTTAAGCTATGCGATGCTTTAAAACGTACAAGTTTGCAACTACAGAAATAAAAAAATCACGTAATATGCTTAAATCTAACTTATATTAATTTCATTTGAACAAAATACATTCTTTAAATATTACTATGCATTAACTGTCAAGTAGTCAAAATTAAGAAATAGAATCTTTTTTCAATTAATATTGTTTATAAATACGATATTTATTTATTATTCAAATATCACCAAATTCCTGAAACTAAATTCATAAATATCCAAGTAAACTCCAAAAATAATTCATTTATTGTCCAAAATTTTTGACAAAATTAACGGATTGATTGCACTTAACAACATAAACATTATTAAAACTTGAACCACTAGAATCTAAGTTGCAAAAATACTAATGATCACACTATAATTTAAGTAGCAGAAAAGCGTATGAATATGAATTTTAAATTAAACCGCAAGCTATAAAAAAGGTCGAGAAATAAAGAAATCATAAGGTGCTTAAACCAATTTGTGACATTAGAAAAGGACTCAAAATGGATGTTCAATATGGTTACCATGTGCGGGTTTGCTCAGTTTTGATAAAATACTACATAATCTTCTCAAAAAGCTCTGTTATCGTCTTTATCTTTTTTACTGCAACAATTCTGGTTATATTATGTGTAGTCTGCGGTAGATAAGATTCATAAAATAATATATTGGCTTGAACTACTTTATAATTCTATGTAATAGACAACATGATAACTGTATTCATCTGATTTTTCTTGTGAGTGTTTCTTTAAATTTTCTTCGACATTCAAAACATTTTTTATGTTATATTGTTAAAATGTTTGATTCTTTTAAGATTTATAACTTTTTCCATTCATATTACATTTCAGGAGATAAAGAATGGAAAAGTCACAGAATTCTAAATGGTTTTTTCACATCATTTTAGAGTTCTGACATTGAATGGAACCCAAATATAACATTCAACATATTTTTTTCTCTGAATAATATATCAAAGTTTTACTACTTTGTGATGTATAACTAATAATATTTCATCTTTGAATAAATTGACGTGTCTTATAAGAGCAAGAATACTTCAGAACTTGCTCTTTGACAATCATTGAAAAATATCAACGTCTTCAATGGAAATAGGAAGTAAAAATTTTTTAATAATATTTCCAGAAAATATGTTGTTGTTACTTATGGCGCCTATGGGCAAGCCTTCTGCTGATACAGCAACATATTTAAGCCGAAACGATTGTCTCCTGTTTTTGAAGTAGCGTCAAGAGTGCGATATAGCTTCACACTTGCCACATTTGCTTGCATAGCCCCTTTTTACAGGGGGGGTATAGTCACACATATCACAGATAGCACACACAAGAACAACTCCCAGAACACGAGGAAGACGCGCTACCTCTGTGCCAGAAAGCCGGCTCAGAAAAAATTGTTAAACGGAATTTGTTTAAAAATTTTAAACTTATTTCTGAATAATATTTTTTTCAGAGAAACATTTAGTATAAGAATTGTTCTAATTCCTTAATTAACTAGAACAATGACTTATTTCATGCCTGAGAATGAGAAACAAGACAGTTTCCGAATAAAAATAAAGTATAAAAACAAAGTGAACAAGGTAATCAGACTTCAGATGAGGATATGGATGATTGGCATTCTGAGGGACAGACTTTAGACCGCATAATGTAATCAACTGTTGGGACAACTATTTACAATGATAGTAACTAGTTATTGTAAAATACTTTATTTATTGAAGGTGGTAGTAATTATTGAATTTGTAAAAGGAGAAAAAATGAGCAATTAGTTTTCATAAAAAGAATGAAACGTTAATTCAGGATTATTATTTTATTAATATTTATAAAATTTGCAGTGTAATTGATATTAAACTTCGCCTAAAGCCACAAAATTCTCCTTTAATTTTACAGAAAATATTGATGAGAACAAAACAGTAGATGTCTATACATTATATAATGATCAATGCAAAGAACATTGAAATGCTGTTTCTTTTGTATTTATCTAAAAAATCCGAAACAGAAACTAAAGATTTTTTTAAAGGGTTGAAGATTTCAAAGAGTTCAGATGGTATGTAGCCGCTTTCTTTAACTCATTGAGTTACTTATTTTTATTACCAATCGTTTTAGTTTCTTTTCTTGTTTATGCAACAGATGAAGAAAGCCAAACTATCTACGAGATGCTAGAGGAAAAAAATGTTTAGTTTTGAAGAGAAAAGATTATTTTAACTGTGCAGAGAAACAGCTTAGGTCGCAGCATAAACATTTTACTGGAATAGAACTAGTTCTCTCCGTAAAGAAAAAAAAGCATCCAGAATCTTATATATTTCTCATGTTTAAAAGATTAAAAATAGATGATATCTCAGTGTTTGATTCTTTCTAAAAAATAAGAATGGTTTTATTTGAAATATTTAACATATTTTAATAAATATCAGATAAGAATTATTCAATATATACTAGTATTACAAGGAAACCTCATTTCAAAATGTAATTTAAATAATTTTTCATTACAGGTTTTTTAAGGAAAGTAAAATTATACTAAATAAGAAATAAAATAGCATATAGAACGAAAGAATAGAAATGGAAGAACTAAGTTATGTTTTTTAAAGTTTCGGTACTTGTAAAATCGTGCCATTAAACCTGTAAATGATGAGCATAAAAGGAGATGAAAAAATCAATACGATTTTATTTGCTCAGACAAACTGTTATCTTTTTAATACCTTGATTAATAGCATTATATTTATCTAAGTAATTAAATGTCAGTTCAAGTCAGCTTAAATAGAATCTATTGTCACTTCTCTTTATTACGCTTTATTGGGATACTTGAAACTTAACTCTTAAAGTACTTTTTTTTCATAGTTGCACACCTAACGTTTCTTTTGTCATAAATTTTATAATTTTGAACGAAGCAAAGATGAAACTGTTAAAACTAATCTTAATGTGAGTATTTACTAAGATAGTCTTTTTGACGTATTTCAGAAACTATATGGAGTGGTTTTAAAAATTTAAATATTTCATTAAAAGTTTTAGGAAAATTACTTCAACCAGAATTAATTTGTAATTAACTCTCTTAATTATATAAAAAATCTTTTATTACTGTTACTATTAAAAGGTAAAAACCAGGTGATCTTTAAAGTTTAAAATGTGACTGAACAAAATTTGGTTTCATTAACAAGCAAGAAAATGTTTTTAAACCAACTTATTAAGTAGCGACTTTGATTTAAAAGTAAATTCGTTTTATATAGTATAACTTAAACAGAAATAAAGAAAAATACTAATGAATTTCATGATATCTGAAAACCATAATTTAGGGAAATGTTAATGCACATTCAAAGATAAATAATTTTACTTTAGAGTATTTATATAAGAAATGACGCATTTAACTTTTTAAGATGAAATTTTAAAGGAAGAAAAATATATGCCATCTACCTGATTAATGGAACTTTTTCCAAATTGGGCCAATTTCTTTAAATAATTATGGAAACTCATCTTCCAATTAAAATTCACATTAGCAAACAACGCCACCCAAGAATGGTATTTATTAATTGTATAACTTATTCTCCCTTTATTTCCTCACGCATATTACCAACTCAAGTAGCTTTATTTTTTCTTCCTTCCTTTTATAATCAACAAGTCGATGCCTTTAAACCTTTCAGCCCTGAATTTTTAAAGTGTGGAATAAAAAATAGGCGATGGAAATTAGTGATAAGGGTCACCAAGAGAACATCCACATATAACATTATCTAATTTTTACAATGGGTGTAGGAACCAAGAAGTTGTGACAATTGCCACAATCAGGCTTGAAAAGAAATGAAAATTGAGAACTTTAAATTCCTCTGTGACAAATGCGACTGGGAGGGCCGAAAGTGTGAATGTTCGTTGACCAATTTTTTTTTGTTTGATTTTATACTTAAGTAATGAGCGCTAATAGTAAACACTGCTGCTTTCTGCTTTATTACACTGATTTCAGATGATAGTCCCTAATTATAAATAGTCTAGTTTAGATAAATATTTGTGGTCAATTGGACAAACTTTTGGACAATAATAAAGAGTATGTACCTGATCTTTTCTTAAAATTGTATTATTAAATTTGGAATATTTGATTTGAGGTTCATATTCATCATTTGGCCATTTTTTTCGAACTATCGGTATAAAATTATCACAGTGACTCGCATATTAACAAACTCTACTCTTTACTTTCATACATCATAAAGAATTTCACTTCAAGTGAGGAACCAGCAAATCAGCTGTGTTGGGGAAAATTTCATAATGTGACGTCTAAACAATCTCTCCCTTTCACGTCTCAGTGTTCCAGTATGTGGAACACAATACCAATTACTTCTTAAACTGTTCAAGTCATTAATAATTGAAAAAAAGGTTTAAATTTCTTTCTGCTGACATCCCCGCACAGTGGCAGCAGTGTCTTCTGTTCTGTCTGATTTCTTTATGTAAATTTGCAGCATATTTTTTTTCAGCAAACCAGGGTAATACTTAGTGGGGCAAGGGTTTTTTCTAAATAGTCAATAAACAATAATTTATTTCCCTTTTAATTAGCGATAGATGCGAGTTTAAATCAAGCAGATCCATTATTTATAATGCGGCATGAAACGCAAATTTTTTTCAAGGCTTTTTTTCCAGTATTAAAATAATTATTGGAAAGAAATTCAACAAAATTTGGTGGTTTGTACTTCAAACTTTTTATTATTTTTTAAAGAGAAATCATATGTGTAATCTACGAATAAAATTAGGTACTACATTATCTAGGACAATGCGTCAATCGAGTTACGTTGTCAAGACGCAAATATGGAAAGAGAACGTCTGTATATTCGTTTCTTGCTCCGTCTTGCCGATGAAAATGAAATGAATTCAAGAAATATAGTGAAGAAAGGTAAGAATCCTTAAAAATGATTTACCTTTGCACCGAATATCTTTATTTTTTTTATCCGTAGAGTTAATCATTTTTTGCTTCAAGTGGCTCAAATATTTTTTGTTCGTTTTTGAGCTTCGGTTACATTCGCTTTATATAGTCCTGTCAATTTTATATATAAAGAATTGTCCTAAAATCATGAGTTTGAGCCAATATTATGGTGCATCCTCGGTAATGCTAAATATTCTACAGTGGTATTTTTTTTCATTCATATGAAAAAGATTTTACTTTTCACAACTCATTGCAATTCTCGCTTGACGCTCACTTTTTAAGAGTTGTAACGGCGTAGTGTTCCGATTCATAGAACACAGAATCAAAACAGTAAGCGCAAGCTCCGCGTTACAGATTCCTTACACCTCTTTATTTTTGGTTGATTCGAAACTTTAATGAGTAGTGCACAAAAAGAGCTCAACATTTTTCCGTCTTAACAATGGGAGAATATTTGGTAGAATCAAGCCCCGAGCTTGTAATCCTTCATTCCCGAAACCAGAAATAGGCCATCAGGCTATAATTTCCTACTTTTCGTTCATAGACCATAATATTCACTAGTACCCGTTCTTATAGTAGCTACTCGCAATTCGTAGCAAGATGATTTGTATAGCGATTAACTTCATCAAATTAAGATTTGCTCTCTGAATTTCAATTTCATTTTCGATACAAAAATTTTCGACATCATTTTCAGAATTATAAATACTGGATTTATTTTAATTTTTTTAGCAGAATATTGTAGATAATTCAGAAATTTTGAATATGTTGCAAGGTAAATATAATATATCTATAATTAAACACCGGTAAACATTAGAAACAAATTATTCGTATTGAATAATTTGTTAAAGGAAAGATCAAGATCAAGGGAAACAGTGTAAACAACTTGCATCATGTGGCGAAAATAATTTGCTTAATACAATGAATATAAAAACTATTTTTCACGAAATATTTACGATTAAACTACAAAAAACCCAAATTAACATGTTTCAAATGCAAGAAAATGCATTTATTTACAAAATATCTTTTAAATATATAAATTAACGTTTACAGTGAGACATTTCTGCTTTAGGTCAGTGGGATATATTTGGAAAGATTTTGCTGTTCCTTGTTAAAATATCAGACATTTCTGTATCTATCAAGTATGCTATTTCGCCAATTTATACAGAACCAATGAATAACGTACATATCTTTTCATAAAACTCTGAACTGTACAATTTTTGAAACTTTCCCCAGATATCTTTAAAGTAAGTAATCGATCTTTAAAATAAACAAGTTAAACTTTAAAGTAAAACTTTACAAAACCCAATTTTATAGGTTTGGCAAAAATCCAGACGAGATTTTGAATTTTTTTTGATGGAATAAATTCTTTAAATGGAAAAATACTTTCTTTACGCTTCATCTCTTTTCTAATTCGAAAAAAGAAATTTAGAAATAAAGGCATTTAGACCAGTTTTATTTCAGAATCAATTCTAGATATTATATTATTACAAGTTTATTTTCCCTTAGAAATACAGAATGCTGTTGCATCAAACTTCCAATATAACTAAACTTGCATCAATAATTAGATTATTTTTCTCAAAAAATGAATTCTTTAATGCAGGAATTCATGAACGATTACAGGATTCAAGAAGTAATTCGCAGTTTCTACTTTGAAAGTTAATTACGATATTTATCGCAAGTTAATGTCACGGTCACAAAAGAAATAAAAAGGGTAAGTAACCATCACTTCCAATACTGTAAATATTACGAACATATTCTTAATAAATTTTAATCGCGATGATTGGTTAAGATCTCAGAAAAAGTAAATGAATTATTTTCTTGAGCATTATATTAGCCAATTCTTAAAGAGAGCAAAGTCTCTTTCAAAGTCATTGATTTTTTTGATATAGTCTCGTATTAAGCAGCGGCTAATTATTTGTAAAAAATCAAATGCTTAATCGCCACTGCAAACCTGCGTATAACTGATTTTTCATTAATTTTTGGAGAAAATACTCAAGTTTTTCGTGTGATTGTTGTTACGTTTTGGAATTATATTCATTAATATTCTAACTAGCACATTTATTTGGGAGTTAATGAATATTTCTACATTTCTGTCCAACTTTTGAACGCAGGGAAATTTGTCCACAAAAATTATATTAAAATCTCACATAAACATTTAAACAAATTTAACTATGGAGAGATGTTTGTTATCTAAAGATTTTAAAAAATACTTGAAAAACTTTTAGATGTAGTCTAATTTAAATTCTAAGTTAAGCCTCTTTCTATGGAAGTTACATTTATTTCCTTGAAAACAAATTACATTAAACGATTTCTAAAGTTGTAAAATGTTGCTCGAATATTTGCATTTCTTAGTCGACACGGGAAAACATTTAAAAAGTGTTTCTACAGATAAAAAAAACAAGTCAATATTGATCACGAGTAATTTTTAATGTATATGAAATTCCAAATATAACAGGACACAATTTTACAGTTTTTGTAATCTATTTTTCAATAAAATTATTACAATAAGAAGCATCATAAAATATTAAAAATAAATAGACCAAATCAGTTAAGAAAAAATACAGCATTGAAAATCGTCTAGTTGTTTTAATAGCTTCCATTTTGAAATTACATAAAATATTTGTTCTAGCCTAATACCACTAATTCACCTTTTATAAATATCATGAACAACTTTATAAAACACCATACACATCCAATAAAAATTAAAATTCTGTTACTATACATTTATATAATTTTTATACATGCTTACATGGATAAAGTTGTTAAAATACACCACTTTCTTTTACTTTAAAACCGCTGATAAATTCTAGGCAAAATTCAATTTTGAAACGATTAAAAATTTTAAACATAATAAACTACGATGAAATTTGCGACTAAATTATTTTAATATTTACAAAATTTATTTAACATTTACAATACTCAAAAAGAATGACACAAATATTAATAATTGATAAATTATCGTTAGCACACTAAAATATGTAACAAAAAATTTGTTGTAAACTGTATGAAGTAAACTAATTCCCTTTTCTGAAGACATTTGTTTGAAAGTACTTGAGTATAATTAGATAAATCTCAAAGTATTTAGAAAAATTTAAGGTGGATATATTGAAAAGTGTATAATTTGAAAAATTTCGGCTCTGAATAAGAATGAATATTAAATTTAATATACACCAAAACGGTGCCCAAATAAAAAAAAATCCAAAAAATTTTTATGCTTGGAAAAATGGATATATTTGTTACATCCATGTAATTTCAGAAATTCAGTCAAAAAATAAATCCTTACAGCCGCAATTAAATTAATTTTTTTAATTGTTTGAAACAGTTTTTACAGTTAAGCATATTTGGTCACCATGTTGATCAGGCATGGTGATCAAGCATTGCATTTAAAATTAAATCTACCCGATTAGCTTGCGCGCTAAGCCAATCAGGTAGTCTGGTCTGACAAATTAAAAGCCAATTTAATATTTTGTAAAGAACATAGTTCAGATTTAACTCATTAAAAATTGGAATAAGATTATTTTTGATGTAACCTATAACACGCAAAATAAGTGTACAAATAGTTGTATGGATGCAATTAATATATCAATAAACACTTCTCAAAATTAAAGTTACTTTAAAATTCGGAATTTAAATTCCCTTATGCATAAGTTAAATTAAAAATTTCATACTTCCAAACAAATAAATTCAGTTTTTGTAGAGTATTTTAATTTAAGAAAATTAAATTACCTTAAATATTTGACTATTTTTAAGAAATTAAATTAACATCGCAAAATTTACATTTAGATTAAAATTATACATAGTTCAGTTACATGATAAATATTTGCAGAAACATAATTCGCACAAATACAATTTTGATTAAATACATTGAATTAAATTGATCCAGATTAAATGTTAACTTTTACCACTTTCTATAAATACTTCTGACATTTATATAAAGACGAAAATTTTCTATAAATAAAATTTTGAATAATAGTCAATTTGATGAAAATACAAATCAAGTTATTTTTCGCACCATGAAATTGAAATTCGGAGTTGAAAATCAACAATTCAATTAGTCAGAGTAGGTAGAAAATGAAATTTGCACTTTCAAAATATTGAATTTTGTTAATAAATCAATCGGGGACATTCTCTTAAATTATGCTACAAGGGAACATTCTCAGCCAGTCCATTAACTTCAATGTGTTCTTTCAAAGTAAATAAAAACTTTTCTACCTCATTAGTATCTCGGTATGGAAGAGTATAGAAGGACAACTTATTTAATTCTTTCTAAAGCACATCAGAAAATTTCTTAATTATTAATCAAGACTTCTTGTAAAGATTCAGAAATTAATTTTCAGGCATAATTCCTGGGTAGCACTTATGTGCATAAAAATTTTTCATCGTCACTTAATAAAAATGAGCAGCCTTAAAATAAAAATAGGGGATGAGATAACGGTCCTGCTTAAGCATTGATGGATTCGGTAAGATTATAGTTCGAATGGGAATAAGTTATTTTTTATTTACCCACATAACATGCAGAAAGTAATGATATTTGAATTTGTGGTGGAAGCACATTTTGAAACACTAGGAAAAAATAAATTTTACCAATATCAAGTTATGTTATCTTTTAACAATATCAAGATACAATATGTAAGACAAAAATGCTTCAATATCGGATTCAATATTTAAAGTTCAAAAGAATGCCTAAGTACATAAAATTGAACTATAATCTCAATTTGACAATTTTAATATTAATTTTTCTTTAAAAGAGCTGCTATTTTCCAAATTTCAAAAAGAATAACAAAATTTCAAGAATATGTATCAACAGATTATCATAAAAACATTAGAAACTGAGGCATATCACCAGATACTCAGACGACGCTTCAATGAGGGAAATTCATAATGACAGGAATTATGAATGTGTTCATAAGCTTGAGAAGGGAAGTGAATAAAATTTCTTCAGCAGATGAATGTCCTAGAAAATGATTTATGACTGTTCTCGTCATCTGCACTTCAAAATGGCGGCAACAGCCTTTCCCTTTTCAAAAAGGCTTCATTTGAAGGATTATAGACGAATATTTAACTTCCTGCAATTAAAGAGGTTAAACATTCATTACTTATGGGCATAAAACTGTTTTAAAATTTAATTTGATAGATTATATGAAATTTAAAAAACTGACAAAAACGGACACTTACCAGGAATATCCTTTGTGAAATAAAGTTGAAACAGCTTGAAAATATTTCTAGATCCATCACTATACCGTTTTTGTTGAGAAATCGCATCTTGTCTTTTACAGCATTGAAACTAGAAAACAGAAAATGTATTAATTCAGTTGTTAAAAGTAAATAGGGTTATAGACAAACATTTAATGCTTTAAGAACAGAATCGAACCAATTGGAAAGTGCTGCTATTCCGATACCGATGAAACCGAGTACAGTGGGAACTATAATTCCCGACCTTAATTTACTGATCCGATATTAAATGTTTAACGTTAGATCGTTTGTTCTTAAGTTCATAATATTAAATGTTGAGCTTATAATGGAATATTAGTCAGAAAGGAATTTCAGTTAAATAATTTCTATTAGAAAAAGGGGCATCTAGATTTTTCTCTGATTTCTGTAAGTAAAGCTTGCCATTGAAACGAAAATATCTTCTTTAAAGTAGTCCTATAAAATTTTAGTATTAACAGTGTTTCGTATTTCCGTTTAGACAATTCAAGCCAATTCAACACTTTGGAAGGCCGGAAAAACACGATTAGACAGGAAAAGAGTTGTACATCATCTGCAACAGAATTTGAAATGAAACAATCCTCAAACAAAAATTTACATTTAGAACAAAAGTAAATATTACCGACTTAAAAATGATTAATTATGATGCAAATGCATTTATTTAAAATAAACGCAAAATTAAAAGTTTAGTTATATTAATAAAATCAATTTTAATTTATGTAACTTAGAAAGAATTGAATCAACAAATTGAGACATTTCGGACTGTTCCTCTTATTTAAACTCCAGTAGTCCATGCAGCTCATTCAATTCGAAGGTAACTGATGTAATTTATGAACTATTTTACAATAAGTACCTATGAATGATAAATTCACAACATGTCATAAAAACAATCTTTTTCTCTGTCAGCGGTTTGCCTGAAATATTTTATAGAGTCTCTGAAAATGCCTTACCTTTTTCTCATCAGGAACTCCATTCACAGTCTTGCTGATAATAAATTGATTTAAAAGGATCTCACTACCAGTGGACGATTTTGAAGATGAGGATACTAATATAAGCTTTTATACTGTATCATTCTATACAATTATCAAACAGAATAAGAAGCTATTCCCTTGATGACTTTATTTTTGCAAGCGAGAATCTCATGTATATGAATTCTAAGTCTTGTAATTAAATGGATTGTTGAAACGATTTTAACATATTTCTCCTCATAATAGCATATCTTACTTGAGACAATTCGTAGTATTTCCAATCACTTAAAAGATAATACACGATGAATCAATTTCACGTGCATATTTGCTCTGAATTCTTACTTTGGAAAAGGATACTTGTATTTGAGTAGATTGAGATAAAACCTTGCTTTTCAACTACCATTGAGAATCAAAAGTCAGATTAGATTCTAATATTATAGGAAGATTTGTTCTTTCTCGTCACACAAGCAAGTTTAAATTAAAGAAATAACAGTTTCATCGAACATTTTTAAAAATGTTCATTACATACACAATGTTTTTTTTCATTCTTGTTTAATATTCGATCGAAATGAGCAGAGAAAGGATATTAGAAATGGGAGAAGTAACCGAAAGATGAATAAACGAATTATAGAGTAATAATTCTTGATAATTTGTATTCGAAAATTTAGGTCTGTTGCAATGGACTTCTAGTTAGTACTTTGGAACATAGGATAAAAGGAATGACAGTCTTATCTGAATTTAACGAATCATGCTCAACATAGATGAAGCTATCAAAAATTCTTAGAAGAGCTCGACAAGTTCCATGAAATCAGCTGTTTCGTTCTCCATAATCCAATGCATTCCATTGTAATTCTACTTCAAATATTCAGCTTGGAAAAGTGATGAAACGGTTTCCAAGACGCAATGTAAAAGCAGAATTCATTGATAAATAAGTTTTTTATAGCCATGGAAGATTCTATTTTTACCTTGATTGCTAGAATTCTCGATAATTCATTTTTCGCCTCCCTTTAAATAAATTTAGATTTAAAAAAATATAAATTGATTAAAAAATTTGAATTATCTTTATTATAATAGCCACTTTGTAGATTCATGTCTGCGCCTTTTTTTTGCAGTTCGATTTCAGGGAATTAGAGAATTCTAGATAAAGGCTTCAGGTCAACAGGATTTGAGCTGCCGACATCTTCAGTTGAACGGAAAATTTCTAAGCAAGTAGAAAACAAATTGCATTCGCGACTGAGATAGGAAAGGCTACAAAAATGCCCTAATTTTAGTTTTCTTAGATGTCCATTTATATAACTAAAATAAGACTTTGGATAGTAAACTAGTAAAATTAAAAATTGACGAACGAATTCACTTCGAAGAGCACTTTTCATAGCCTTCAGCTGCGCGTTACGCCAGCGTTGGTGAGATTAACAAAATGACCAAAGAATTTCTTGAAACCAAGTTGTGGCAACACTCATCTGTACTTGAAATGAGGGTAACAGCACATTCACAATACTTGACTTTCCGAAGAAGCTAAGGAAGAAAGAATACATGAAGAAATTTGTACATTCCTTGACGACATGTCATTTAAATATTTCAAGGAATTAAAGCCTTACCTTAGTGTGGAATAATATCGTGAAACAAAAACTCATCAAATTAGAACGCCCGGGTATAAATCATTTTTATATAATTTTGTTATCTTCAAAATTTAATGTTGCATGGCAATAAAACTGTATCTCTGGAGTTCATGTTTAAAGATCGTGTCTTAATCCAAACATAGATGAACCTAGAAAAATGAAGACTTTTTAAAGGCTAATTTATAACTATTCCATAAAATTGTAGCTCGTTGATAGTATAATTAACACATGAAACAGTATAGAAATTAAATGAGTTATTTTTTTAATGGCGAGGAAACAGCACAACTGAAGTTTCACTTTCAGTCAGTAATTTTCTAATTGAAATTTTTAGAAATGTTTGTTTGTTTTTTGTTTCAAGAATATATATAATAGAGGCTTCAGACAGGTTTAAGGAATAGTTTTATAAATTGGTTGCAATATAGATCAAAAATACTGTTTAAGTAGCAACAGATCTTATCGGGAAGATAGACACGTTTAAATTCAATATAATCGCAATACGAGTATGAGGGCAGTTGAACAAAAGTTTCTTTACTGAGGGTTCAAATATATGTTAACTATTCTTATAGAGACATGGTCAGTAAATCGTATCCGATAACATTGTAACATTTTATGCAACGTAACACATGAACTCACTAGAAAAATATACATACAGAATAAAAAAATAAGAAAATTAACAGTTTCTTTTAATTAGGTATGAAAAATAGTTAAAAAGGAATGTAGAAACGAAGATTTCAATTCATATTCTCTTAAAAAAATTGAACTGAGATTGAATTAAGATTACATATTCATCACTTTCAAGGACGCTTATTTCCGTTCATGCCTAGTAGCAAGAATTGGATACAATCGAAGTCCTGTGATATTTTGAATTCTATACAATTCTGGCATTTTATAGTAATATTATAGTATATTTTGCTCTATAAGGGTAGCACACAACTTGATTTAGCTAATTCAAAGATAAATAATTTGTACAGTGAAAGCAAGAAAAGAATGGTAAATATACAGCATATTTTACTTCAGTTTCTTCAATGTTACTATATTTATATTTAACCCCTTAACCACTTTATTTTTCTTATTATCTAATAAGATGACAACTTCTATTTTGGGGATATTTTCTTATTTTGATTCAAATAGAAATCCATGGAATACTTGGCTTATCTACGTATTCGATGTCATTTTACTATTGAATTATAACTGTTATGAATGATTTATTTTTTGTTTACAACTATCAAAATTCGACAAATAGATGCACATACGGCGTCCGGGAAAACCGGTTAAGGGGTTAATAAAAAAATCGTACCTTTTATACATCAGATGTCCAATCGATCCATTTGTTGAAGTTGGGCTTTGAACTGAAAAGGCTGCACCCTTAGAGGCAAACGCACATCAGGGAGGAGCGGATGTATGTAAAAGTATTTCCCTTCTACATAATTCTCATTTATCTAAAACACAAGATAAAATCACCTGAATTAATTGATCTTGAACCTCATGCTAATGTATGTGATCTCCATTTTCACAGATTAATCCTCGCTCTTCTAGTTATATGAAAGATATACTCCTTTATTAAACAATTTAGCTTCCATATAATACTGTATCTTATGAGATATTTCCAAGTACTAATTTAATTCATGTAAAACAGGGGACAAAAATGCGTATCCAAGTGATTTGCCTTTCTAATTAACAGTTGGTTTCATTTAGAGATTTGAATACCACAAATTTGCAGTCTGATGCAGGAATTTGAATTGCTTCCTCGTGGAATGCAAAAATGAATGTTTAATTTTAGATGCAATTGCAACACTTTAATTTAGCCGAAATTTAACTTTTTTTTACAAGCAGCTGAAGCTAACTAGTAGAAAGAGAAATTTATTACGTTCCTTGAAAAGCAAAAGGGACATGTTCTGGGGTGTTCATCATGGTGTTCTGGGTGTTGTTTTTTTTATCAGTGCTGTCGAAGCATCTTTAATTCGGATGAGGAGAGAAAGAAGGATATTAGACTAGGAATGAGAAGAAATATGCTAGAAGATTAAAAGAATGACTCAGAAACAGCTATAGATAAGAGTTCCCATTTAAAAATTACGTCTAGTTAAAATGGACAATTTAGATAACTTAAATAATTCTTGTTTTATACTCAATGCTTAAGCTCATTCAAGTTTGATGGAATGTGTTAAGTTTTAATTTCGATAAATTATAAGCGTCCCGATGATTTATTTTACTGTTAGAGCATATTGAGATAATTAAAATTAACCATCTTCAAATAATATTACAATTATTGTGACATTCTACTTTTCAGAATAGAAAAAGGAAAGCTACTTCTGCGGTGCAATATAAAATGAATATTTAAATTTATTAATGTTGAACAAGTTAATTCCTAGTTGAACAAGTTAAAAAACGCACACTATTAATTCATCGCCAACACATTCCTGAATACTCCACATCAAAAACGCACACCATTCATTCCTTCATTGCCCACACAATTTCGAATATTCCAGATAAAAAAAATCCACTATTCATTCATTGCCTACACAATCCCGAATCCTCCAAATCAATGCACTCTCTCCAATCATTTCCCATACCGTCCAGAAAAACGCACATTATTCTATCATTTCCCATACCATCTCAAAACCTAAATTAACACACATTATTCA
>JAOUZG010008446.1:3244090-3259854 GCA_026289955.1 Argiope argentata
TTTCAGAAAAGCAAATTTCAATGTTTTCAAAACTGAAATTTCCAAACAGTTTGGAGTTGACTGAAACCCAACACAGATGAAAACGTGACTGTACTACTAAGAGAAATTACGCAAGTTAAGGTAATCCAGGCTGAACTTTCAGCAATGTGAAAAGTTATCATGGAAAGGATAAAACCAGCTCAAACACTCACCGGGCGGGGACAGAAAATACAAAATTTCTTTGTAATTCTTCACCATAGGAAAATTTAAAAACTTGGCTATAAGAATTCTTTCGACTCCATTTGAAATATTAAAATACTCGGCTTAAGACATTAAAACACCCAGGATCTTATCTTAACGGTTAAGTGTATCTTACAGATTAAATTTGATCCATAATATCCAACCAAGCTCAATAGTCCTATATTCTAAAAAGGAAGGATAAATGAAAAATGAAATGCTTAGTGTTTTCTGTGTACCATTCTCTTATCAGGATGATTAATAATTAGTAAAATAATTTGAATAATTGATTATCCGTACAGTTATCTTTTCGAGCAAAAAGTAAAATTAGAGTCCTTTAAGTTTAATAAAAAATGTGATTACTGAAAAATTTAAATTTTTTAATACAATACTGAATGAATTTGATAAAAATGTAAAATTTTTAACCCAAAAGTAAAATAATTTAAAAGGCATTAACAAAATTTCAGAGAATATAATATACGATACGATTATGATCTAACAGTGATTCAGAGCAACAAGATAGAATAAAAAAATTCAGCAATTACATTAAATAGATTGACTATTATGAGCTGCAGATAATTTTTTATTGAACTAAAGAGAATTTTCCATCCCTGAATACAAATTTCAAAGCACTTGAATAAAGAACTTAAAAGCATAGAATGTCTTCGTCATAAGACATTTTTTAATTGCCGAGACATTACTGAATGAATATTTACAACAATATTAAGATTTAATTTTAAGCGTTTCAATAAAATTGATGTATAAAACAGAATTCTAGTGAAAAGTAAGTCCTTAATATGAGATACAGTTTTGACTAATGTCCCGTATTAATCCAAACTTGTATATTTCTTATCCTAAGGTGTACTTCCTAAGTTACGATAGATATTAGATAAAATTTAGACATGTTTCTATTAAAAATATTCTATTTCAAAAATATTTAATTTATCGTATTAATTAGCATTAAGTATGAGTTCGCAGTACTTTACATTTATTCTTCTAAAATGCAAACCGTCACTTGCGCCGTGTCTCCCATTCGTGCTTGAACAAAACGAGACATTCTTGATGATTAAAATAGAATAAATCAACCGTTTAAGTTTGCGATTTTTCGAATAGAGTTCTACAAGGAATATAAAAAGCATTCAGCAGAAATCGAGATGTCCATTTAAACCGAAGTATTTCGCATATTTATTTTGAACGCATCGCAAAACCAGATATCTCGTCTCTAATGCACTCAAGATTTTCTTATCTCAATCTTTTCAAACGCAGGCATTCTTTAAATTGCTATTTTACTTAAAAGTTACACGCATCTAATCCAGTTTTTACACTGAAAACAAACTGAGAAAAATATCGATGATGAGGACTTAACATTCACCTTAGGTACATAGTTGGCACCGAACATACAATATAGATTCTGAGAGATTACATTGTTGGAAGGTAAAAGACTTTATCACGAGCTGCTGATAATATTGAAGCCTACGATCTCATGATTTTACTTTGACATTTAAAACTACTCCCTGTCCATTGGTCGTACTTTATCTTGTTTTACTCCCGTTTTTTTTTTCAACTTTCCATGAGACTACATTTACAGCTAAAGAAAGAAATTTAACTCCCCACCCCACCCCTTTTTGACTGTGGTTAGATGAAGGAACGATGTTGTTAGAAGAGGAATCAGTTTAAATAATTTTGAAAGCTGCCACATAAGTAAACGAAGCCTTTGTTTCATGGAAGTGATCGGATGACTCATGAATATTTTAAAATGAATGCTGTACTTTCGCAACTTAGTTCCTCTTTCTTTTAATCACGATAATTTCGTTTTTTTTACAGTAAAAAAAATTCTTTTCACTCAATTTAAGTTTTTAAAATTTTGGCTGAAACTTCAAACCATAATACCTCCAATTCTGTTAGAACAAAAATGCATGAGTACAATTTTGAACTCTTTGTACATCTTCCTAAACTATACAATAAAAAATTTACTTTTCTAATTTTTTGTGCGTTTTCATAGTTTCCAAAAAGATTCTGAGAAACTTACTAAAATAAAAACATGAATCTGAGTTTCTTAGAATGATTAAAATTTTATAATCTCACCATGTTATTCATTCTAATTATGTTTTAAATGTTTAATATCATAGGCTTATTATCTTTTCTCCATGAAATATTTATCATAATCAAATCTGCCCTGTAACCTTTTGAATGTATTCCTTCAAAAACCTTTTCTTTGCAGTTTGGATGACGTTTTACCCCAACCCCATTGTTTTAACTTGAGGAGAAAAAAAACACTTCCCATTTTAATGTATTGATGTACATTGTAATAGACTATATTATTAAGATGATGATCTCAGTTGACAAAGCTAGTAAGGAAAACATTATACTTTATTTGAACAGAATATATATCACTTTGGCAAGTCTGGCAATAATTACACATCTGATCCTATAAATAAATGGTTAAATCGCACGATTGATACTAGTATTAAATTCAGAAATTTGAAATTAAAGGAAAATAAAAAGAATACAAAAGATTGCTCAAGAAAGATGAATATATCCGATTCGCGATTCCGTACTCGCGTTATAGAAATTTTTCGAGAGGAAATAATTTCAGTTTTCACAAAAATGATTTAATATAAGTAATTCAGCATTTGAGATACGAGGCAATAATTAAATCTTTAAATATAACTTGGAAATCAATAACTTCAAAAAATTTGAACTTTCTTAAGAGACCAAGTTTTTATCAGCATGTTTAATTTTTCTCATTTATCTTTGTGCATAGAATTCAATCGTATAAAATTTGGATTATCTAAGAATTTTTATAGACCTTCATAAAACTTCAAGATCACATCTAGATAATTTGAAAACCTCTTAAGTTTAAGTAATAACGAAATTTTATGCTTTCAAAATAGAGGTTTTTATACTTAACGCATTATCTTTAAGAGCGGGAAGTCATTGTATGAAAGCATCGTGTCTCAAAGGAGCGGAGAGCTGGCTGTATCATTCTATTGACAACTTTTTCAAATTCCCTTTTCCTCCAATGACAATTGCAGTATAGCTGGAATTTCTGCATAAAAGTGCCCTGAAGAGTTGTTTTAAATGGATACTAGACCTAAAAAGAAAAATGCATTCATAAATCCGAGAACTGAAAATGATTCTATTATTTGATATCAACTTTTAAAAAAAGATTAAAAACTACCTCCAATTATAATATAGTTTGGTACAACGCAGATTAGATAAAGAATTTCGTAGTCAAAGATGATAGAAATTTTTCGTTTATAAACAAACATTTATAAATCATTTATATAATGTAATACAAATTAAAGTTATGCAGAATAAACGTTTTGCAATTAATACCGTACATGTTAAGTTAATATTGCTCTGTTTAGCAGTAAGCCGATGCTGCTTCAAGGATATGTTAATTTATCAGCGATATAAATTGTATTGAACTTAATTTTTGAACTCGTAATTATTCATACAGTTATTCTGCAAGAAAAAAAACTCACTGGGAGAATTATCAGAAGTTAAGACGCCAAATTTCTTCTTTGTGCAAAGCTACCTGTGTTAGCCTGGTAGTACTTGAAATTTCAAAGAAAAGTGAAAATTAACTAGGATAACAAAAAGATGCAAATAGCATGTTTTTAAAGAAAAAATGCAAATTGAGTAATAATTCTGACAAGCGGCATCTAAGTTAGGCAAAGAATCGAATTTTTTCCAGTATAACGCCAATCGGTACATAAGTGAATTGAATAGTTTCATTTTCAAACAGAAATTAAAAATTTCACCCACAAATATTCCGCCAAAAGAGCGCTTGCCAACATACGCCAATTTTACACTTTACACCAGATACAGTTTTGAAAATTAATGTCTTCGGTTTTGTGTAAAAATAAAGATATGCACGGGTTGAAATTAAAGAGTTGTTAAAATAGTAGAACGTCAAAAAGAAATTAAGCGATGCATTATGAAATAATTCGATTGCTGAAGAACGCTGTTGCTGCAAAATCGTATGTAGATTTATCAAAAGACCACTCAAAGATAATATTTTGTAAGCCCAGTGCTTCAATTAAAATTTCAAATTGACATACTGTTGAATTTGTTTAAGCATTTTATTTCAGAATTCTTGAAGGCAAATATAAATTTAAAAATGATTTTTATTTGTAATAAATATAGGAAAAGTCTTTTAATTTCACAAATCTTATTCTCAGCTGCACTCGAATAATATAGAAACTGCTAACAATCAAGCATTTAGAGCCAGGAGGACTTTATTCCTAAATGCTTTTATTTTTCAAAACTGTCATATTTATAATCATCAAATTGTTGGTTTTTAACTGTTGTATCGACATCAGCAATGAACTGATCACAATGCAAGATTTGAATACCAATTTTTTTAAAAACTGCCAATTAAAATCGATTTTACAGAGGAAGCATTTTAGAATTTCACTAAATATTTTACTTTCAGTTTTATAACCATGAATTATGAACTATTTAATGACTCAGGGGCACAGACAGGTTTGATTATCATATTCGGGATGAATTATAACGGTGTGGAGGAAGGAAGATTATTATGATCTTTTCATGGACAACTAATTATTACATTTCATATGAAAACACATTCTCGGGCACATCTATGAACAGCAATTCATCTCACAATTACAATTCACTACAAGATGTTTGCCTACATTGGGCATCACCACCTATTATCCATAAGAGAAGACAGAGTAAGGCAACTAATGCAACGGTATTATACTTTTTAGAATACTCATTAGTCAATCTATTCTCAAAACATCCTTCAAACGTTCAGCATACCTGAATTACCATCAACGAAAAGCAAGACAAAGTAATCAGTAATGCTTTTGCTTTGCATTTTTGGTGCCAGGGTTTGATACCGTAAAAGTTCCTTAACCTTAATTAATAATTTATTAATATTCAATTAATTTTTTTCTGAAAATAAAAGTTTATTTATGCATTACTTGAATTTATAAACTAAAATTTGTTAGTTTTTTTTAATTCAGAATTAAAATTTTATTATTTGTTAATATAATTCTATATTTTAAAGATAAATTTTAATTGTGATAAATATCGCCCAATTTTACAAAAAAAATTTCCCATTGATTCTGGTTAATTATTTTAAATTTTTTAATTACTTAACTAGTCACATTTTTTTGTCTGAAATTCGGAAAACATAAGCTCTTTCCAACAGAAACTAACAAAGTTTCAAGATTATGCATCAACAGATTATGGTATAAAAATTAGAAACTGAGGCATGCTGCCAGATATTCATACGATGCTTCAACGATGGAAATTCGTAATGGAAGGAATTGTGAATGCGTACATAAGTTTCAGAAATGAAGCGAAGGGAATTAAATTACATGAGGAGACGAATATCCTTGAAAATGATTGATGATGTCTCGCCATCTGCACTTCAAAATGGTGGCAACAGCATTTCAAAAGTATTTTACTTTCCGAAAACTTTTGTTGAAGGACTACAGATTAATATTTAACTTCCTACAGTACAAGATGTTAAACATTTTCATTATTTAAGGGCATATAAGTCTTGTATCTAATTTGGAACATTATAGAAAATGAAAAACTGGCAACATCGAACACTTACCCACAATATCCTTTTGTGGACCAACAAAGTTGAAACAGCTTGAAAGTATTTCGAGCTCCATCACTACACCGTTTTCATTCAGAAATCGCACCTTGTCATCAACAGGATTGAATCTAGAAAGTAGAATATATTAATCCAGTTATCAAAAGTAAAAATAGGACTATAGATAAATAGTTATTTAAGAACAGAATCAAACCAATTGGAAAGTGTTGCTATTCCGATACTGATGAAACAGAGTACAGTAGGAATTACACTTCCCGACCTTCATTTACTGGTCCAATGTTAAGAACAAACGAGATATCGTTAAACATTTATGTTCATAATATTTAATGTTGAGCATATAATGGAATATTGGTCAAAAGGGAATTTCAATTACAAATAATTTCTATTGGCAAAAGGGAAGACTATATTTTTCTCTTTAATTTCTGTAAGTATAGCCTGCCATTGAAACGAAAATATTTTCTTTAAGGAAGTTCTATAAAATGTTAGTATTAATAGTGTTTAGTATTTCCGTTTTGTGTAATATCCAATTCATTTTGGACGGTTCAGAAATGCGATTTGACAGAATCAAAATCGTACATTTTCTGCAGCAGAATTTGAAATGAAGCTTCATCCTCAAACAAAAGTTTACATTTAGAATAAAAGTAAATATGAATGGCGTAAAAAACTAATTTTGTTTATGATGCAAAGGTAGTTATTTAAAATAAACGCAAAATTAAAGGTTTAGTAATATTAATAAAATCAATTTTAGTTTGTTCTATAACTTGGTAAAAATTTAAACAAGTTTTGGGATATTTATGACTTTCTCTTATTTAAATACCAGCAGCTCATCCATTCGAAGGTAATTGATGTAATTTATGAACAATTTACACAATAAGGATCTATGAAGAATAAATACTCAACATGTAATAAAAACTTCTCTGGGTCAATTTTATTTTAAAATTTTATATCGTCTTTGAAGTCTTGCCTATTTTTCATCTAGAGCAGTTCAAACTCGATCCATTTTTGCTGATAATAAATCGATTTAAAAGGCTGTCACTCCTGTGGACGACCTTGGAGAAAAGCAATTAACCTTTACGTTGCGGGAACCCAAACTCGAAAAAGTTCCTTTGAATACGGGGATTCTGTAAAGAAAGATAACAAATGCTTTCCCCCTTTTTTAAAGGCGCTCGTTGCTGGATTTCGGCCACCCGTAGTGTTAATTGGTCATCTGTCCTCTCCGTCTTAACCGGGTTGCTTTTTTGCGGTTTTACTGTGTCTGGTCCTCTAAAAAAAGCTTTTTATCGCAGTTTTTTTCTTTTTTTTTCTGAAACATTAATTTTCTAATTCCATATAAAAAAGTAATGACTTAAATTTTATGATATTAAATAAATTTTAAATAGAATAACTGCGGTATATTTATTTAGCACATTAAACCGATTGTTGTCAATTTTTCAATCATATTTGCGATTAAATAAATTTCCCAAGCCGTACTGAAGCTGTAAATTTAATTCTTATAAAACTTGAACACATCACCATGAATTTCATTTTGTTATTCTTCTAACTCATTTACCTTTATTAAATGTAACCATTTATATATAATGTATAAAATTTATAATTAATTTTTAAAAAAAATATTTTCATTTTTTTTTTTTGCACAAAGCAGAGAAAACAATTCTTAACTCCTTTGTAAATTAAATGTATCTGCAAAATAGCATATATGATTGTCTGTTATTTTGTTAATTCAAATTTTTTAATATCAATATATTGAGCTCATAAAAATCAAATATATATTTTTATTTTTAACATATTTCGGACGGTTTTCAATATAAGTCACTAGAGACATTTCCCTACTTTACTGTCGATTCTTATAATTTATAGTGATTTTTTTCCTGAGAATTTCAATAACTCATATCAGTATAGTATTTTTTGAAAAGTACGCTCAGTTTTGTAGGCAATAAATAACTTATTTATGATGATTTTTTTTCTGCTTAAAAATTTACTAATACGTAACTAATCACCAGATTTAAGACGGTTAATTTAACCAAACTAAGATTTAATATGGTATGTTCAGAATTTGATACATAAAATTTCATTGCTATAATATTATGTTGAAAAGTAGTCATCAAAAGGAAAACTTTCGAAAAATCTTTAATAAATAACGCTAGCATTCTAAATGATCATCTTTCGTAATTAGCTACAAATATTTTTAAAAGCAGATTATTTAATTTATATTTCAGAAATGCTTAAAATTAAATCTAAAATTCCTACTATTTTATTTGAATAAAAATATTTCTGGAAAAATTTAAATGTCTAGTAACTTTTCAGTGAATTGAAATGAAGGCATAAATATTTTAATATTTCTCTTCTGATGTTTGAATGCATAAAAAGCTAGTAATTATTATATATGATAGATTTTAAGAACCTCTTTCAATATTTTAAAATTAGAATTATAAATTTCAATGAATTATTATTTATAAATAATTAAAGCAATAATTTTCATAAATCATGAAAAATAATAATGAAACTTACAGCTTGCTTAAAAATCACAACCCAAATGTATTTTTAGTCTGAAGTTATTGTTCAATTATTAAGCTTTAAAAGTTAAAAAAATCTTAAGTAGTCGGTTCTTTAATATTGTCTTAGTATAGTACATTAGTGACTGCGAAGTATATATGCCCGAGATTCCAGTCATGGAGGAGGAGGCAGGCATAAAGACAAAACAGTGTTTTGTCACTTTTCAATGTAAAATATAATAATGATAGGGCGAAAAAAAACCAATCGTAGGTTCAATTTAGTTTTTTTTGGTCTATGACGAATTGGGAACAAAATTGTAACAATTTATCTAGGGCACCGATTATCTACACTACACCATTCCAACAGAATTGAAATTTCAAGTAGTTCTTGATTCAAATAAAATTATAAACGCACATTATTATAAATTTACAAAATTTGATTGTTAAAAAATTAAAAATTTACAATGTTAAGAAATTAAGCAACGGAGGAAAAGAATAATATTTTCAATCGAGTATTACTAACAAATGAAGTTATGCAAACTCATTTCATACCTCTCAGAAGTGTTACTTTAAAAAATGTCGCCAAAGCAAGATTCACAAAACTGTTTAGCGCCAACAGTGATTATAACTACAGCTGGACGAAATGTCCTGATCCTAAGGGGTATACACAAAAGGGCAGGGAGTTTTAAGAGGCAATTACGGTTCGTCGGGAAGTTCAAGTGGGGGACGAAATCCAAACTCGTTACTGGTACAACAGTTGTACCGGCCCGTAAGGAAAGGTAAAAAAAATCTTGGTACAGCAGTTGTACCGCCCGTAAGCTAGAGGTTAAATACAATCTCGCACTGTATCATTCTCTACAATTATCACACAAAATAAGAAGCTATTCAATTGATGTCCTTAATTTTTCTAAAAGAAAACAGCATGTACATGAATTCTAATTCCTCTAGTTAAATGGATCGTTGAAACAATTTAAACTTATTCCTCCTCCTCCTAATATATTTTATACGAGACATTTCGCATTATTTCCATTCATTCCATTCAATTCATTCTATTTCCATTTAAAAATGTAATACGCGATAAAACAATTTCACATGCATATTTACCTTTTATTGCTAATTTGGAGAAGGAAAATCGTATTTGAGTAGCTTAAGGCGAAACCTTGCATTTCAAATGCACGTCACACATGAAAGTTTAAATGAAAGAAATAACAGTTTCATTCGAAAATGTCTTAAAATATGCATCACATGTACAATGCTTCTTTTTCATTGCTGTTTAATATTCGGTTCGAATGAGAAGTGAAAGGATATGAAAATTGAGGGATGTAAATAATTTGAATCTGAAAATTTTGGTCTGTTGAAATGAACTCCTAGTTATTACTTTGGCACATATGATAAAAAAGGAATGAAAGTCTCACTTGAATTTAACGAATCATGCTCAACATTAGTCTTCATAGATCAAGCTATCAAAAATTCTTTGTAGAGCACGGCAACTTCCATGAATTTAGCCGACAGGAGACGTGTTTCATTCTCCATAATCCAATGCATTCCATTGAATTGCATTTCTATTTTAAGTATTGAGCTTGGAAAAGAGATGAAACGGTTTCCAAAATGCAAAGTAAAAGTAGTCTTCTTTGATCAGCAAGTTTTTCATAGCCATGAAAAATCCTATTTTTAACTTTGATAACAATTCCCGATAATTGATTTTTCTCCACCCTTTAAGTAAATTTAGAAGATTTTAAAATATAAATCGATAAAATTTTTGAATTATCTTTATTATAATAGCCTCTTTGTAGACTATCATACCTGCTATTCTTTTGCAGTTCGATTTCAAGGAATTGGAGAATTCAAGATAAAGGCTTGAGGTCAACATGATTTTAGCTGCCTACATCTTCATTTGAAAAAAAATTTCCAAGCAAGTAGAAAATACTATTGAATTGCCTTTGTGACCAAGGGGGTAAAGGCTACAAAAATGCTTTAATTTTGAAATTCTTCTTCGATGTCCATTTATATAATCAAAATAAGACTTTGGATAATAAGCAAGGAAAATTAAAAATTGACGAAAGAATCCGTCAAGGAGCAATTTTCATAGTCTTCAGCTGCGCGTTAACGTCACCGTCAGTGAAATTGACAAAATGACCCAAAGAATTTCTTGAAAGCAAGTTGTGGCAATACTCATCTGTACTTGAAATGAGGACAACAGCATCTTCACAACACTTGACTTTCCAAAGAAGCTAAAAGAAGAAAGAAGAAAGAATATACATGTAGAATATTGCACATTTCTTGCCGAGATGTCATTTATATAATTTTGAGGAATTAAAGCCTTACCTTAATGTGGAATAATATCGTGATATAAAAACTATAATCAAATTAGACGTCCGGGTATCAATCATTTGTATATTATTTTGTTGTCTTCGAAATTCAATGTTGCATGGCGATGATGCTGTACCTATGAAGTACATGTTTAATGACCGTGTCTTAATCAAAACATGGATAAACCTAAAAAAATGAAAACTGTTAAAGGCTAGTTTTTAACTATTGCATAATATTGTAGCTCATTGGTAATATCTAGAAATCATGAAACTACATAGAAGTTAAATTAATTATTTTTTTAAATGCTGAAAAAACAGAGCACATCTAAAGTTTCAATTTCTGGCTGTAGTTTTCTTTGCTGTTCAAATTTTTTAAAAGTTAGTTCTTTGGTTCCAAGAGATCATACAATAGATGCTTCACACAATTATTTTCTCTGTATTGAGGAAAAATCGGATAAATTGGTTGCAAAATATTTCAAAAATACCATTTTTGAGTAGCAACAGATTTTACCAGCAAGATAGACGTTTACATTCAATCTAATCACAATACGGATACGAAGGCAGTTTAAATTAAGCTCTTTTAATGAGGGTTCAAATAAATTTTAACTTTCCTTTCTCACGATCAGTAAATCTTATTCGATACCAGTATAATTTTTTAAAACTAAACATATGGACTCCCACGAAAAATATATCAGAAGAATAAAAAATATTATTCTGCAGAAATTGGAAGGTTTTTCCTTTAATTACATATGAAAAATAGTTAAAAATGAATGCAAAATCTCAAGATATAAATTCATGTAACTCTTATAAAAGCATTGAACTGAAAATGAATTAAGAGCATATGCTCACTTTCAAGGGCGTTTGTTTTCGTTCTTGGGTAAGTTGCAAAAAATAGATACACCCGATATGTTTTGAGATACTTTGGATTCCCTACAATTCTCACATTTTCTAGTAATATTGTTGTGTATTTTGCTCTATTAGGGTAGCAACCAACTTCAGTTAACTAATTCAAAGATAAACAATTTGTGCATTGAAAGTCAGAAAATAATAGCAAATGTACCACATTTTTTTTACATCAGTCTTTTCTATGTTAGTATATTTATTTAATATTAGAAAGTCTTACCTTTTAAACATCATTGAGAACTCTACTCGATCCATTTGTTGAGGTTAGTCTTTGAATTGAAAAGGCAGCAACTTTAGAGACGAATGGTCACAATAGAGAACTTTATGCAAGTAATTTTCATACTTCACAATTTTGCTCGGTTATCTCGAACAGACAATAAAATCACATCCAAATACATGTGATCTTAATTTTCACATATGAATTCTCGCTCTTCCAGTTATATAAAAGATTTTCTCTTTGATAAAACAATTTAGCTTCCATATAAGATTGCATCTTAAGAGACATTTTAATTAACAGCTGAGTTCAATTGTAGATTCGAATATCACAGATTTTCAGTCTAATGCAGGAAAAGGATATTTTTTACTTTTAAAAATTAAAAAAAGAAAGTTTTAATTTCAGTTGAAATTGCAACAATTTAGATGCATTTTATTTTTTTAACGCAGTTAAAGCCAGAAAGAGGAATTTATTCCGCTTTTTGAAAAGCAAAAGAAACCTGTTCTAGGCTCTTCCTCACATGCACTGTACTTTCCTAATCATTGCTGTTGAAGCAACTTTAATTCAGATGAAGAAATAAAGAAGGATATTAGACTAGGAATGAGAAGAAATATGCTAGAAGATTAAAAGAATGACTTAGAAATAGCTATAGCTGACAGTTCCTATTTAAAAATTAAGGCTAGTTAAAATTAACAATTTAGACAGCTTAAATCATTATCATTTTATCCTCAATGCTTAAAATCATTCAAGTTTGATGGAATGTGCAAAGTTTACCTTCGATAAATTATAAGTATTACGGGGATTTATTTTGTTTTTAGAGAACATTAAACTCCTTAAAATCAGTAATCGTCAAATTATATTTCCGTTATTGTGACATTCTACTTTTCAGAATCGAAATAAGGAAAGCTACTTCTACGACGCAATGTAAAATGAAGATTTAAGTTTATAAATGTTTAACAAGTTAATTCATTAGCCATTAGAGAACACGGATTTAACTTTAGGAATTATAATTATTTCTTTGATAAAATATACTCAGAATTTAGAATTTTTGAATATTCTGCTATTGTTTCCCCCACTTTCAGAGGTTACCATGTAGAATAAATTTGCTAAACTTTACCCGTCGGAAATTCCTTCCTGAACAGAATATTACTAGTTGCAGTTAAAATAAAAATTGCAAAGGTTTAATGAATAACAAAGAAAAGTCCTTTAAATGGCAAAAAGGAACATCATGTTTAAAAGAAGGGGATATCAAGTTGTAAATCGCACAACATTCAGTCTAAAATTTGCTTCATTTATTTTCCTAAACAAATCTCGCGATTATGAAAGGGGACATGTCTCCCAAGATCCGTTTGGCGCGAATCTATGAGGTGGGTAACATTTTCTAACCTTCCTTCTTCAGGTGTAAACATGGCCTCGCAAAATGTAGGACCAATTAAAATGCGCAGAACAATTTAAAAGGAAATTAAAGGACAGGGAAAATTCTGCTCTATGAAGTGCATTTGAAAAGTCGAATTTATTAAGTTGCATGGAATGCGATTTTATTCACCAATATTTATAACTTCAAGAAAGAAGCGACTTAAACTAGCCCAATGCCAATTATATACATATACCGTTAAATCCTAGGCGTGTACATTTAAATTTTTATATAAATTTTTCTATGCAATGGAAAAGGTGGGTTGGATATGAACAAATTTAAATAATGTTAGGGCGATTTTAAGAATGCAAGCGCTTAAAATGAAACGAAAAAATTAAGTCAAGGTTCAATCATCGAAAAAAAATAATTCTGGTGTCTCCAAAGTAATCAAATGGAATACTTCATTTTATAAGGAAATTTCTGCTAAATCGGGCAAATTATATTTTTACTCATATTCATTATTAGAAACCGAAAAAATTAGCACCCTTTTCCATTTTTTTTAATGAATGCTGGCGTATTACGCTTTGCAATCTAGTGTTAATTTAATTTATGTTGTTAAAAAAAGACATGGAATATCCATTATTAAAATTTAGATTAGTGCCATGTATATTTAAAGTTTCTTTCAAAATAAATAACCCGAAAAATTTAAAAATTAGTTTCCTACACTTCTTATTAATTTATGAAAATTGACTGAGTTATAATGTCGATCATTATGCAATTAAAAAAGTTAAAACGAGATCAAATGCAGGTAGATTAATTGTGATAAAAATATTGAGTCCTGAATCATGCGTGAAGTCCAGTATTTCTCTAATCTTATATAAAGTTCATCGTTATTTTTTTTTACGATAATATTTCTTTGCTCGCAGGATAACTGAAAATTTTTAACGTATAAAACTCAAAACAGTTTTTCCCTTATTATTTAAGAACAGACCGAGTTTTGTTTTGTTCAGAAAGAAAGATTTATTTCTTCCTGGTTCTATTTGTAATTATATAGGTTGTAACTGAGAGTAATTTAAATTTAGCCATAGAATAAAGAGATAAATTTTTTTTAGAAATTTTCTCAATTTTTGTCTTGTTTTACTTCAAATACTTTCAGTAAAATTAAGCTCTAGGATTTAAAAAAATTAAACAACAATTTACTACATTATTTATGCGCCATTTAGAAATTACTTCCTCGATAAATTTATAAATATTATAACTTTATTGCATCAGCAATAAAAAGGAGAAAAGGATTTGCTAGAGAGGTAACGATAAAAATAAACCGACCAATTCCTGGGTATGGAGAATGGTACTACGCAAAATAATGCTTTAAAACATTAAAAGCTTTAACGAAATTTAGATTTAAGCTGTAGAATGTGGGGTAAAGTAATATGGTAATGCCTATGTTTGATCTGCGATTACTGTATCTCTTCAGATAGATTCTCAATATTCGAAGGACCATAAATCCCTGCTATAAAGAGTTTGAAGATAATTTTAAAATAGGCGTTTTGATTTCCAACCCAATGAGATTGTTTTAGTGTAAATTGAAAAATGTCAGCTGCAGAATTTTCTAGATAATTATGAGAAGGTGTTCTCTTTTTTTAACTGCTAGTTCCCTAAAATATTGAATAATATTTAGTTAATGGTTAACTTTCAAAATTTTTATTTTTTGGAATATTTACGATTTGTCATGTTTCAAGTTACAAACGCAGTTATAATACATAAACAAATTTAGAAAATTCCGGGTCAATTTTTTTTAATCTTCCCATCTTCTTTCGTGGTAAAGGCATCGGAAAAAACTTTGTTTCTCAATAATTATATATCACAACTCAGTAGTAGGAACCTATACTCTAATTTTAAAGGCCTTTTTTCTAGTTAATGTACACATTCACTATTCTTCCTAAGCTCACATCTACAGCAATTAGATGTTTGCTTGTTTCTCATGATTCCATCAACAAAGTAAAAGCACTTAACGAAGCCGGTTTTATTCTAAACTTTAGTTTTATTATTTTTTAAGGCTACTATCGGAACGAACGCTTTTCATTAGCGACACAAGCTATTCATTCATTCATTGTCCAAACAATCCCGAATATTCCGCCCCCAAAACGCACACTGCTCATGCATTGCCTACACCGTCCCGAATCTTCCAAATCAATCAAACTCTTCAATCATTTCCCATACCATCCAGAAAAACTCATACCTTTCATTCAATGCCCACGCTGAAACCCAACTCTCCACATTAAAAATTCAAACTACTCAATCATTTCCCACACCACCCCAAATTCTCCAAACTAACCCACATCATTCAGTCATTTCCCACACCATCCCGAGTCCTCCAAACTAACGCATATTATTCAATCATTTCCAATACCGTCCCGAATTCTCCACATCAAAAACGCACACCATTCATTGCCCACACAATCCGGAATGCTTCACATCCAAATTCGCACACTATTCATTCATTGCCTACACAATCTCGAATATTCCATACCAAAAACGCACACCATTCATTCATTCACTCATTGCCCATACCGTCCCGAATATTCCACATAATATGCACTCTGTTCACTCATTGCCCGTACCGTCCCAAATCCTCTACATCAAAAACGCACACTATTCAATCATTGCCCGTACCATCCCA